>JALJCO010002654.1:0-19456 GCA_023101725.1 Atherinomorus stipes
TGATGTTATGGCTGCTTTGTAATAACATACAGATACAAAACAGTTGTACTGAGGTCTGAGTTTTTACCTCTCTTCCCAATGCGATATGTTTTTGAAAGAAGCTTTTTTAATTAGAAACAATCTTGATAAATATCACTGGACGTGCTCTGTATGGATGGAATAAAACTGCAGATATGTTGGAAATATTTTTGCATTCTGTGTCATTAACTCTGCATTCTAGTTGATAGCAGTAGCACTTAAGAAAATTTCAAACCGGCACTCCATGACAACGGTTGCTGACCCCTGAGTTAGAGACTAAAAGAGGAAAATGTGTTTTTAGGTAACAGTTTCCTCAGTTTATACTGTTACCCCAGCCATGCGCACCGGATCGCGCCCATGTAATCAATGGTTTGAAACATATTGATCACGCCGCGGCGCGTGAGCGGTCCGTCGTCGCTCTGGCATGCTGCGCCGCTGCACTACAGATACGCGCCAGCGCCATTTTTGACGCTCCACGCACTGACACCGCGTCAATATCAGTAGTTCAGATCGAACCAGACAGGAAGTCAGACACAGGTTCAGTGTAAAATATCCGGTAACTTCCTAAACAAAAGCCACTGTGCAGCTTTTAAACTGCTGAACTACCTGAACATGACAGCATCTCCGTGTCCACAAGGTTACAGTGAAATAAACCATGGCCTGTTTACAGTTTTACCGTTATCAGCATTTTAAAAAAAGGGGGGAAAAAAAGGCGCATTTGTCTCTCTTGGCTAAACCAAAAACTGGGAAATAATAATTTCAACACACAGACAAAGACACAGCAAAAATAAATAAGAAAAAGAGAGGAAACCAAAATGGGACCGTGTGCAGGTAGGCAATGTTCGCTTTAAAGTTGTACTTCCATGGTCATTTCATTAATATTTCTGTGTTCTCCATTATTATTGAATGCATTCTGCATCGTTTCTGTTTAAAAAAACCTTCTGGTATCTTTGTATCCAGCTGTATTTGTATACTAGAAGAGAGGCTTGTGGTCCAACAGCAGCTTTTCCGGGTCCTTCTCATGAATTTCCGTCTGATTGGCTGCCTCCCGTCAGCGTATGAAGGAAGCTCCGCCCTCCGCTCTTATTTCGCTACAGACAGGAAATAGAGCCGACAAACAAGTTTGTTCCGCCATGCTAACAGTTAGCTAATTAGCTTCTCAACTCCGAAGCTACAGTCGTGCCGTCTTTACTTCTAGTGTGTAGTGGAGGGTTACCTGCCTTCCAGAGTAAAAATATATTTGAGAGCTTTTTTCCGTTGAAAATAATTTTCCAAATGTCAATTTATTTTTATTTATTCTATTACAAAATATTTTCCTTCAAAACATTTTCTTTAGTCTCAAATCACATCAGTTTTTGCTATCAGTGTGCAAATTTATTCTCTCAATATTTTTTATTTTGGATTCAAAACTATTTTCCTCTTAGATTATTTTTTTTTCTTGATTTCTATTAAAAAACAAAATAAACTCCATATGCCTTGAGCCTTGATTCCCTGAGAAAAAAAAAAAAGAAAAAAAAAGTACTGGCAGAGAGACAAAATGAACACGTCTAGTTTATTCTCACAACAAATCAAACTCTATAATAATCCCATATTTTGTTCTGTATGTTCATTTTTTTCTAATTTTATTTCATATTTATCTGTTTGCTTCTTTATGCTTGCATGCTTAAATAAAGCAAACCTTCAAATCAGCACTGCTGAATAATGCATGACGGTAAAAGTGTTTTCCTCATCATTATTTTCATTCATCAGTCTGATTTTCTTCCATCTAGGTTTAATCAACAGGGAATGCAAATCTCAGCAACCTTAAAATCAGCACTACCAAATCATGTATTCACAAAGACCTCTAATGCTCTAACAGGATACCTTACAGTGTGAAAATGACATTATTTAAACTTAATTTGACAGCTGCACTCAGCTGTGAAGTCACGTTGCATCACAGACTAATTTTTCGTAAGGGAGTGAAATATCGTGCCAAAGAAAAGGGGGAAAAAAGTTGCTTTTAAATGGGCGGATGAAGCAAATTTTTTTTGCAAAGTTTTACTCTGTGGAGTCGCTCAAAATATTCTCAGATTTCAGATCTCAGACCAGATGTTGACATTAATGAAACCTACAAAGATCATCAGTTTTAAGCCATAATACGATGACATACAAGTCTTATCAAAACACCTAAGCAGAAGTACTCTGGTTGCATCTCAGGTAAGAAAGCATTTCTGTCTTCAGCACCCTGAGAAAGTTTTGAAAATGTCAGTATTTTTGTCTGAGCTTCCCTGCTGCAACACCTTGTGACTTCTGCAGAGTTTGATGTGCCAATTACCCATTTACTGAAGTCAGGTGTGTGGCAGCAAGGAAGTTCCTAACCCCAGCTTTACAACGGGTCTGAGCGCAGTGCAACGGCTTTGCTCCAACCTCCACAGCATGAGCATTTACACCGTGCACTGTGCACCTGTGAGCGCACCAGCTGTTGCTAGATTCGTGATATCACAGACTCACGGGAGGGACTGCAAGATCGCCCGTGATCGTCATCCAAATGGTTAATTTTGTCCATACGTTTGTGTGTCATTGTTTCTTTTTTCACCGAAACCTTGTGGACACGGAGATTATGTCATGTTCAGATATGTTCAGCGGTTTAAAAGCTGCACAGTGGCTTTTGTTTAAAGGAGTGATGACATAGCAGTTAAAAACTAGTTTATGTTG
This sequence comes from Atherinomorus stipes, assembly GCA_023101725.1. Taxonomy (NCBI): domain Eukaryota; kingdom Metazoa; phylum Chordata; class Actinopteri; order Atheriniformes; family Atherinidae; genus Atherinomorus; species Atherinomorus stipes. The sequence goes on from JALJCO010002654.1 coordinate 2,713, forward strand.
TTGGCATTACTGCATATGCAAATACTCCAAAGAAAAAAAACGGCATTTTTTACCGCAGAGTATTGTTTTGAAACGCCAGACCTCACTTTCTCAGTAATACAGTTGGGTCCGGTGATAATATGGAGCTTTACCCGGAGACCACGTTGACTTCATTTTGATTGGCTACACCTTATTTGGCTACGACCTTATTTGGAGAATCTAGGTCAAGCTGCGGTCGGAGTTTGCTAAAGGCTAACTGCTAGGAATATGGGCACTTCAGACAGTGTGAGCTACGTTTATCAGACAAGACAGCATTTAGAAAATAAATAAACTTACAGGTAATGACAAGGTTGTTGTCGCCTCCCTCAGTGTTGCTGCAGAAGTTTGCTTTTAAATCCATTTGTTTGAAAACCCAGACCTGACTGCACAGAAGTTACTACTAGCTCCATACACGAAGCTGAATCAGACAGGGAGGGGAGGGGGGAGCGGACGGTGCATAAACCGTTAGGAGAGAGAGAGGGGGGGGCGCTGTTTACTTGATAGTGTGCTCTTATTGGAGCAATTAAATTACGTAGAATGATAGAACTATGTAGAATGATAGCCTGCTGTCTGATTCAACTGTTTGAGCAGAGAGACAAAGCTGACAGACCATAAACAGGAACTTTGATTCTCACTCTGGACATTCACATGGCCTCATCAGTGCACAACAGATCACATTATACCCCCAAAACCCCAGAAAAGTGAAATTTGATGTCATGGCACCTTTAAGAAGTTAACGGGTGTTTTACACCGAATCCCGTGTCTGATTTTCTGTCTGGTCCGATCTGAACTACTGAAATTGATGCGGTGTCGGTGCGTGCTCTGGCAAAAATAGAGCTGGTGCTCATCTTTCGCGCAGCGGCGCGACAGCCGGAGCAACGACAGACCGCTCACGCACTGCGGCATGTTAGATATATTTCGATCCATTGACTACATGGGGCGGGATTCAGTGCACATGGCGCAGCTCTGCGCTCACGGACCCGGTGTAAAGCCGGGGTAATACCTGCAGAATACCGGCCCTCAAGTATCGGAGATGGTCTTCATTTTTTTCATGACTGTACATCATTCATGGACAATGAATTTGTCTACTCACTGGTCATGGTTCCAATCAGGGGAACCAAGAAAGAGAGGCAGAAAAAAATCCTGTCAGTTTTGAAGCAGAGTTTTATATGAAATTCTGTACTGTGTAGCAAATAAGGGCCTCTGCACCAAAAATAGAAAAAAAAAAAAAAAAAAAAAAACACGTGCAGAGGGTCTTTGAAGTTGTGAAAATACATTAGGACAGTCACAGGGCCCATACATGATAACTGGCAAGTGTTATTCTGGGCCAGACTCCAACATGATGGAGCCACAAGGGAAAACAAGTAAGTTGGAAGTTTGGACAGCATTATTCAGAAAGCAGGTCAAACTGGAGGAAAAGCCAGGAATAAACCCATGAAATGTATTTACAGCCCTGTATAGTTGCAATAATGCTTCTTAGAGGTCAATAGGATCAACTAAACTATGTCAAGTTTGGGTTCATTTGCTCCTCTTTGGGTTATCAGTTAAATCCTCATTTTTCGTTTATATTGACAATGACATCTTTGGTGCCGAGGTCAAAACATGCTTGTGTTGAATCTGTGGGCCAATAGTCCAAGTATCCTGTTGAATATTCTTTATTTGGCCTGTAGAAGACAGACCTAAAATTAGTAGTGCATGCAAGGTGGTTCAACAATCTCTCAGAAGCAGCTCTTTGCAGGAAAAAATAGTTGAAAATCAACCTAATGAGGGGGAAAAAAGAAGGTTAAAATTCCCAGAGATGTAAACTGTGATTACACTCCCCCAACTATCTAATGATTTAATGTCTCACTGTAGTTTCCAAGTATGGCTGCATTGATGCAAAGCTTAAAACACGTGAATTATTGTGAATGCCATGACCTAAACACATCAATGTTGAGCAGGGATGCAACAGTACACGGTCCGTCTTACCGCCTGGTACGCCCTTTAGCAATGCAATACTAGCATGTACTGCGGTACGGTTCGCAGCCTCAAACAAACACTGTGCACAAGATTCCTAAACACTCTCTGCACCGTGCTAGCCTGCTGAACAGGATTTATAACTGCAGAGCTCCATCAAGCCGCTAGTTCTGCATGCTGGTTTGAGGATAATTACTGAAATCTCTCAGTCACATCAAAAGCAGAAGTGCTGCAGAGCAGCATCGCTGTGTGTTTCAGAGAACTCTCTGTCATGGCTGGATTTTTACATTCCACTCAATCGCACAAGTATTTCAAGTGAATATAAAGGCACTGTACCTTGATTTATTTTAACCCCTCTAAGAAAGATGTTTTCTACATGGTGCATTATGTGGTAAAAAAGAAAGTAATTTTATAAAAATAAATTACTCTGATCGTGCACCTGCATGACTCCAGGCCTATTTAGTTTAGGCTTCTAACTTTTCCGTGATGGTCATTCTATATAACTTCCGGTTTCCAATTAGCCATTAAGAGCATTTAGAAACCCGGGAAAAAAAACGGGCCGGCCCCCCAACCTAACGAGGGGCGTCCTCCTCTAGCATGTGCACGGCAGCTCTTGTAAACAGAACCGCATGGCGTCCAAAAAGGGAAAGTAATTTTGTAAATTTTTAGTTATTAGTTTCTTGTTGAATTAAAATTGTGAATTTAGCCTTTTCTGTTATTGGAGGGTATCAATATTTTCAAGATGACGTGTGTGTGTGTATACACACACACACACACACACACACACACACACACACACACACACACACAAGCCCCCACACCCAACCCAGATGGCTACTTAGACGTTATGGCTGGCTACTTGGTATCTCTGTGGAAAGCCCTGTTTGTGCTCACTACAGTACAAGTTAGAATTTTTTTTTTCCTCTCCTGCTTTCGGCAGCTCATATAGAGTTTCACGTGGAATATCTTAGAATAAAAGATACATTATATATATACACACACATACATATATACACACACACACCCCCCACACCCATATTATATATATATATATATATATATATATATATATATAAATTGTCTTTTTATTTAGAACCATTTTGTAAAAGCAAAAGGATTTGTGCGTTTGTGTAAACGCACCATACCATGACTCATATACTGCAACACGTACCAAACCATGGATGACTTGTCCTGTTTCATCCCTGATGTTGCGCTCCTGATTAAAAACCAATATCATCATCATGATAGGTGACATTAAAGAAAGCCCACTGGAGTGGAAATACTTAGTCTACTCATTTCCTAAATATACACAGCCTGCCTCCCAGTCACTGTCAGTTTAGATTTCTCTCCTGACACAGCTGTCTACATCACACCACCCTGAAAGGTTGTTTTAAAAATACAGACACTTTGCACTACATGAGCAATATGTGCTGCAACTCTGATTCCAGGACGATTCCTCTCTTCGAAGTCACATTTCTCTGTTTTGTTCCAAACTGTGACTGCATAGGAGAAGATGTGGTTGCCCACCCTACTTAACTTCCCGGGGAGCTGATCTCCATATCAGCTCCTTCATGTTGCATTTGCTCTTGTTGTGATCCAGCAGGTTTCAGGCAGTGGAGGAGGGATGAGCAGTGAGAGGCTTATTCTTGCTCTTGCTGCTCTACATGGGGGCTTGTCAAACTTAGTTTACAGGCCGAGTGCTGCGGTCTAGCCTAAAGCCAATAAAGCAGCTACAGAACCTTCATGAATTTATAATTTTCCTCCTGACTGCCTGTGCCTCAACCCATCTCCTTGTTTGGTTTAATGAGAACTTATTTCATTGTTCGGCTGAGTTTTTGTGTAATAGCCTTACTTGTCAAGCACTGCACGGAGACATCCTGGTTTAAATCAAACATGGCAGCGCTGAGCTGTTCACTGTTGGGTAAGTTTGACTGAATTCTGACCTGAAGGTCGATACCATTATGTTCAAATCCATTTCCAACATGAACCTGACTGCTCCTCTCATCTTTAGTCATCAGATGCTCCTCTCTCTGCTTTCACGTATACACGATAGAAACTACACCAATGTAATTATCGCATGGTTTCTGTAGTAATACAAACCAATTATGAGATTTGTCCCAATGTTATCTAGAATCTAGTACTTAGCATATGAAAAGGTTGTGGCTTCTTTTAAAGGGGTGTTCCACAGATTTTAAAGGTTCAGTGTGTAAGAATTACTGATAGCTATGGGTAAAGGTGGGCAAAGAAATGACTTCAAATACCAGCTACAGTAGTGAATGGAAACAGCCGTTTCTTAGTGTTTCTCTTGGCTGCACTGCTTCCATTAAATGTATGTGGTTGCTAGGGTTTTTCTGTCCAATAAGAATTCAGCCTGTGTGTTGCCATGCCAATCTAATCTGCCTAGGGCCTTCAGAATCAGTGGCGCTGGCCAGCACAACCTTACTATTAGAAGTTGACTTTTTCTTTAACCAATCAGATTTCAAATTTGCCTCGCAGGCCTGCTGGCAGCCCGCAATAGCATCAGCATTTTCTGTTCTCAAATGGGCTTTATGCACATCTCCAGTACTTCCTGAACTTAGTACTGCACCTTTGTTTCCTGTCTTTCAAGATTGGATGAACTGATTAATCCAGGTGTGTCTGACCATTTGCTGAGATCAGACACACCTGGATTAATCAGTTCATCCAATCATGAAAGACAGCAAACAAAGGTGCAGTATTAAGTTCAAGAAGTAGTGGAGCTGTGCATAAAGCCTATTGGTTAGTTAGAGTAAAACATTTACAGCCAAGTTGGCTTGCATAGCATGTATGGCGGGGATTTGTACTTATCAATACACTTGGGTTAGAAGTTTTTACGGCAAAAATGGCAGCTGTAGGAGGAGGAGAAACTGACTTGGTCTCGTGCATAGACAGAAGGATGGATTTTATTTATAAATATTAGCATCTCTCTGGTGAGTGTGATATTTATCGAATCTTTTTTTCTATTAGATGAATATTGATTCTGAACTGCTCCTGATGATGTACGTGGCAGAGTTGCGGTTATAGTGTAGGGGTTTGGCGTTTTCTTAACTGGGCTCCTTGCTTTATTCATCACTATCTTCACGCTCATACACAAATCTCTTTTACTCTGTTAAACTACATCACGGCTTGTTACATTGCATATTTGTATAGCATTGATCATTTCTCTTACTGTGACATGAAAGTGGTGATATTAAGAAGTAGATTAAGTCGGGGAAGTGCCCACTGAAGGCCAAGGTACCAGATGCACAGCCTCCCACTGTAATACGGTAAAACCCTAATAAATACAGGTGATCTGTGTTTCCGATAAGTATGGGGAGTAACAGAATCAAATCAATATTGAAATAACACAGTTTAACTTGTGATGGCAAAATGAAGCCTTGTGAAGCACTGAAGTTTTCCAGCAAACTGGTTAAGAACATGGAAAATTTCTCAAGGTGTCGTGTGCTCACGAAGCCGCCTGCTGGAGCAAAGTGTGCAACACAGGCAGCATTTACGTTATCGTTGTCTACTGCATTGTCTCAGTAATATCAAACAAACGTCTAACAATGTAGTGTATTTTTTTAGTGAGTATATCGTAACTACTGTATAACATACTGTACACGAGATTAAATTAGATCAATATTTATTGCCAGGGGCAAATTGACAAAATATACAAATATATGAATAAAAACATAAAATCAGGGCTTGAACCTGTGACCATTCGTAAACTGACACTCCAATCATTTGACATTTACAACTTCTAAATGTACATATTTATATTGTTCAGTTAAAAAAAAAAAAAATCAGTCTGGTGGTCCTTGCCTGGGTGCTTTGCAGCCTTGTCTGATGGGAGGGGGTGAAGAGGATGGGTGGAATCCTCCATGATGCAGGAAGCCCCATTTCGGCATCCGTTGCTGTAGATCTCTAGGGGAGGTGGTAATCTGCATACAAATGTCTGCAGACTTTATCACCCGCTGCACAGCTTGCTTCTGTGCGACTCTCAACCCACAAAGCTCTGCTGGAAGTAAGTGAGACCTCCACCACAGACCTGTAGAGGACCCTGAGGATGTTGCAGTTCACTCTGCCCTCTAGTAATATAATATATAAGAATGGTAGGAGAAATTATTTTGTTCTGTGTCACTTCTGGAAAATGGGATTGGTTTAATCAGGCAGATGACAAAAAAAAATTGCTTGTTTTTAGACGAGCATTATGATAGACAGTTCAGGGAGATTTTTACTAATTTTTCTACATGATGAAACAATTTTCTTCTGAACTGTATCTGGGTTTTTACGATTTTAGCTTTTCTAGGCTTTATAATCAAAATCACAGATGAGACCCGTGGTGAAATCTGAGTTCATTTTCTAACATGTCGTGTGGTGCAGCTGGACAGCAAGGCTTCGGGTGTAATCAATGACGCCACTTCTAAAAATGATACAAGCCTCAGTGTGTTTCACAGAAATACTTACAGAATAACTCGACACTCACTGCAAAGATTCAGCACAGCACTTCCCATTAATGATGTGCAGATCATTACTCAAGTATCAGTATCTCCGATATCAGCTTTTTATCTTCTAGAATTGAATTTCAGAGGTGTAACAATACATCAATCTACATCGATACATTGAATATATGATCAGCGAGCCAATGGTATTGAACCGAAACCCCAAATTGGCCAAAAACCGATAGAGTAACCATTCAACAAACGCAATTCATTCATTTAATTTACCATACCGCTTGTCCAACTCAGGGTCACGTTGGTTGCTGGAGCCCATCTCAAGCAATTATCAGGTGAAAAGCAGGGTACACCCTGGACAGGTCGCCAGTCAGTCGCAGGGCCAACACAGAGACAAAGAACCAATCACACAAGGGATGAGAGTGGTTGGGGCAATTTAGAGTGACCAATTAACCGAACATGCATGTCTTTGGATGGTGGGAGGAAGCCGGGGTACCACTCATACACAGGGAGAACATGCAAACTCCACACAGGAAGGCAGCTGTTGCGACTGTCCCAGCCACTCCCCAGCTGAGGCATTTTCTAAAATCCTTTTGATCAATCATTGGGAGGATTAACGATCAATCATCAACTATCAATTTAATCATGAATAAATGTATGTTAAAAAAAATTATTACACATACCAGAGGCAGTCTATTTTTTCTGGATTACGTCTTTATTTCAACCCCCCACTGCTCTACAGCCTCAATCATCTTTTCGGTGAAAAGTTCGGCTGTATGGAAGACTTTCAGTCAGGAGGACCACTGAATTCTTTTGCCACTTCCCGTATATGTAGTGGCACATGATGAGGTAGCTCTCCGCTATTAAAGCGGTCCAATGGTCTGTTATGGCAACGCTAGCTGCTGTGCCCAACTTGTTTAACAGCTCCTACTTTCGCTTCTCATCTTTCAGTGAGCCTGGTGATGGTGCGCCGTGCAGGAAACTGATAGACTGGTTTGAGTAAATTCATCAAATCTTGGAAACCTTTCCCATCGACAACACTTAACACATCCACTTTCATCATTTTACAGATTCCCTCCATAATTTTGTCTGCCCGCTTTGCATTACAGCTCCTCCGGCTTAAGACTGAGGTTATGGTGGGTCAAACAGAGGATTCTTTACGCACAGTCGGATGAGCATTTTTTAAACGGTACATCACAGGAGTTAATGTCGAGTTGTATTCATAAAACGTGTTGCAATTTACAAAGTGTGGCTTCATTTTTTAACCCAAAATGGTCCTACACCAGACTTCGCCGTGCTCGTTTCATGTTTAAACTAGCCTTCTTTCGGCTACTGTAACAGGGAAGAAGGCAGCTCACAGGCAGCTTTCTCTGGCGTCTTTAGGCTACATAACCCCCGCTGGTAGGACATTTTATTACCACCACATAGTGAAATTTATTACATTGCTTGAAGACGTACATTACATGAATGAACTGTTTTATAACACCGTCAGATGATCAAAAAAGCAATCTGTGATAAAAAAATTCTTAATGATCAATTAACGATCGATTAACCATGCCCATCCCTAGCTTGAACTAGCACCCTTCTTACTATGAAGCTGTGGTGCTAATAGGCATGTGCCAGTATAAAATTCTGACAGTATGATAACCTTGAGCTAAAATATCACGGTTTCACGGTATACCATGGAATCATGACTACACTCTTAAATAGGTCCTATTGTTTAAGTGTCTGGGTAAATGAAAAAAAAACTTATTTTGGCTGAACAATGCCCTTTACTGGAACGTCTGTACTTCCTTTGATGTTTAATGGCGTTGGCATTGGCAAGATGTGAATTTAACCGCTTTCACAATCTTTTGCCACTTAAATGGAAGGAAAATATTTGCAGGTGAAAAGATGCTTTAACGAAACTAAGTATGGATCTGTCAGAGCAAAGTTGATCGAAAAAGAATAAAAGTTCATAATAAAGTTATGTCTGCAACCCTTTGTTTGCTGTACTGGACAGTAAGTGTAAAGCAGTTTGAGCTTTTATTAAAGACACACAACGGAACTTTCAGCAGTTTTCTCAGTGACGCGCCCCCTATCAGCGGCTAAACTAGCATCCATCTTGTTCGTACCTGTACTGTAAGCTCACTCCAGCCAGTAAAAGACAGTCTTCTCTTGACTCTTGTTCTGTCCCTTCCTCTGTTTCTTTTCCTCTTTTCCTCCGGTGATGTTTCCTTGCGTTTCTTTACTGAATTCGACATGATGCGCATTCAAAACACCCGCGATGTTGATACCTGGTTTACATCCGGTTGCTAGTGAGTGACGCGGTGCTGCAACCAATAGTTGGCTGCAACGTCACAGTCGCGTCCCGGATGGGAATCTTACATACTGCTGTTTCTGAGCCCCGGGACGGCTCTGGGCACTGACAGCTCGAAAATGCGCATAATGAATGTTGGTGTGACATCAAAACGAGTCAGAAACACAGATTTTTAAGGTCTAAAAGTTACGTTGTGTGTCTTTAAAGGCCATACATCAACTTTATATATCAAATTGGAACACCACGCTGTTGGATCTGAGCGGATGACTCTGCCTGCCCGACTAGCTACTCAGTCGCCTGGGGAGTAAATGGAGCGAACCCAGAGAGTGCAGCCCGTGTTTTGCGACGCCTCCAAAGCGCACTTCTCACTGAACTGAAGTGGCTGTAAATCTGCTGGTTTTCTCTCCTGTTCACTGAGCTTTCTTCTGGAAAGCTGCCTCCTGCTAACAATTGCCACATGTTCGCACTACTTAACCAGTCGGAGCTAAACGCTAGAAATAAACGGGAGTAACGTAGTGGGTGGTCTTCTCGTGTCACGAGTGCGTGTTTGTGTCCGTCTGTGTACATGCTCATTCATACAGGCAGACAGCAGAGCAACACGAAGAAGAAATCCACCATCCAAATGAAGATAAACGTAACTAATTTGATAGAGAACATTTACTCACCATGTGCTGGGTAGCCCTCAGATTTACTCACCAAGGAAAATTTAGTCGCATTTGGCACCTGGTGAATGTTAATTTTGGACCCTGACTGGGAGTGTGCATCAGGACAGGTGGCGTAAACCTGACTTGCACACACTCCCTGTGTTTTATAAGACAGAATGAAGTTCAAACCTTGTCAAGGTATGATAGAAAATGTAATGGTTTTATTACAGTTACGTTTTTATACCATGGTATAACCTTGAAACCGGCACATCCCTAGGTGCTAATCACCACACCACCGTGCAGCCAAAATTGGCCAAAAGTTGATAGGGTAACCATTCATCAAACCCACTTTTATTTTGAAAATGGCTTTATTTTGAAGTTCTTCTAACATAACTTTTTCTGCCAGAGTGAGGATTCTCCTGTTGATTTTTAAAAATATATATATATTTTAGTTGTGCAGTGGATCAATATGACACAGGGAGATTGTACTCCATGTGCACTTTCAAGTAGGAGCTTAAAGTCGCGTTAAAACAACCTTGTTTCAGTCTTTGTCATAAGATCAGATTTTGTTTTGTTTTTTTATGTAACCTAATTTAAATGCCAGAACTCAGGAATTAAAATGTTAAAAGATGATCCAGTTGCTTTTTGTGATTTAGATTTGAATGGAAATAATTGTGTTCCATCTAGGGTTGTCACGATACCAAATTTCTGTTTCGATACCGATACCATTTTGTATTTCGATACTTTTCGGTACTTTTCGATACTTTTTAAAAAAGGTAAAACCAAACTCAATATTTATTTCTTTTATTTGTGTTATTGCTCTTGAAGTCTTTATTTTAAAATAATCAAATAAAGAGGTAAAATCTATCATTTAAAACACAGAGAACCAGTAATATAAAGCAATGCCAAATTAAAATCAAAATCATTCTATACATGAAACATTATATGGACATAATTAGAAAAATAAATTTTAAAACTATCTAAATGAATTACATATTGTAAGGCTATTGGAATATTTTTTTAAAAGTGTTTCAAAATGTTAATTTATTTAAAGTTGTGTCTTAATAGTTTATGATATGAAACATTATTAGGTAATGTCTATAAAATCATGTTTGTGTGACTGACTTCAACATCAGTCAAGTTGTATTAATAATTATAATTTATAATAATTGAACATATCAGTCAGTTCATCTCTGTCACCATTTTTAAACTTATTTAAACATTTTAAGGCTGTAATAACTTCGAAGAAAATTAAAAATGTATTTATTAACCGTTCATGTGTCGTATGGAGGCTTCTGTAGGTTTCTACTGGGCTGAAAGAGGTTTTGTGCTTTTTACTTTGACATAACTGAACAACATCAGCACCAGTTGTTCCTGACTGAAGTCACTAAGTCCGCGTAGTTTTCCTTTAGAGGAAAAAAGAAAAGATGACGGCTTTGGAAAAGCCCGTGTTGATAAAGTAGGGGCTCAAAGTACAGTTTGGAAGTATTACGGATTCAAAGCTAATGATGAAGGCGAGCCGTTGAACACTGAAGCACCGCAGTGAAAGCGATGCTACAAAGTCCGTCTTGCTAACGGAGGCAACACTTCAAACTTCAGGTATCCGCGGCAGCGTTCACTCGCCATGAAGCAGCCTGCTGCTACCTGACGTCTCCTCCTCCTCCTCGGTGAAGGTGCTTCACTGAGAGCCGCATCATTAACTACGTCACACTCACTGCTTTCCTCGCCGCTCTTAAAGAGACAGGCTCCAATTTACCAATTTAGCTGCGTTTTTTTTCTTTTTAAAGTACCGTTTCTTTTTAAATTCTGGTATAGTACTGTTTTAAACGCGTTAGTATTGCGGTACTATACTGGTACCGGTATACCGTGCAACCCTAGTTCCATCACTTGTACGGAATATTGTTACAAATTGATAAGTGGATCCAAAATCAAATTGAAGTGGTATCGCAATAATGGCTTGTCTTTTCACATCTGTTACACTATCACAATAAAAAACAAAAAGTAAAAACTGTCAAGTACACTAGAGTATAACCTTCAAACACAAGTTTAAAGGTTTAGTGTGTATTGATTTATAAATCTGCACAATAAAAAACCTGTTGTATTTGTAACCTTTTGCCAAAAAGATTTTTACATTCCTCACACCTCTCCATTCAAACCTCTTCCTTGTAGTCAAAGAGAATCAGACATTTGATGTATTCTGGGTGGGAAAAAGCATCAAATGATTCATAAAACACCTTTTTACCTTTGTGAGTGCGCACAGAGCTTGAAGACGAAAACCTGGATTAACAGGAGCAGAAAGCAGATAACCACAGTCATGCTTCTGCTTATCTCTGAATGGAGTTTGGTTTTGCTGAGCCAGGCATCACAAAGAAAGTCAAGCTGTTGTTGAATGTCCAGCTTGTATGATGTTCGGATTGGGAGGCTACCTGAGCGATGCTAGTGAGTCGATTCAGTTAATATGAAAGTCTGTCTATTTCTACGTTCCTTCTTTTCTGGCTCTCCTCTTACAGCTTTGATGCAACTTGCAGGCTGCTGATGTTAAAGCTGCTACAACAATAACAGCTGACGAGATGACGGCAAACCTCAGGCCTTTGTGTCAGAGATTAGACTAACTTACCACGGCTCATTTATCAGTCTAAGACTAAAATCCACCATGTGAACAATGTTTTACCAGGGTAGGGTCCAGACTCTGTAGTTTAGTAACTACTGCTTCATGAACTTGGTGAAAGAGAGAAAAACACATGAAAATGCATTTAAATGTTAAACTTCATTTAAGCTCAACTTTATCATTTGAATCAGGATATTTGACAGAGAAGTTGGTTTATGGCCAGGTGAGGTTGATGAGAGGTACTTTAGTACACCTTTATTCAATTTCTTGTCATTTATGCAGTAGGCTACAAAAATCCCAAAGTCTCCTTTAAAGCCAGCTTCAACTTCATCTGCTTTTAGGTGCTGATGACACGACCTTAACTTCAAGTAACTTTGCCATACAACAACAGACCAAGACAAAATAAGTAGTTTTGTGCAGTTAGAAGTTAATCAGACGTGTATTTACGCAAATATCTGATGTTTAGGAGGCTCTGCTAAATGCTAATAGCTTTTCAGTTGCGAAACTAGCCACCATGTTGTTTCGTCAGCAACATACAGAGTTGCGGTCCGCCCATTGAGTTGCATGTAAAATTTAAGCTGTGGAAAACATGAAAGATGCTCCAGAACAACTAGATTGGAACTAGTTTGTGTGGTGGGATCATAAGTCAGATCAGAAGTGTGATAATGCTGAGGAATTTGGTGAAATCACATTTTACAAGCTAGAACCGGAGTAGAACTGCCAGCTGCCTACAGCCTCTCTCCCAGCCTCAGCTCCACTGGTCCAGCCAAAAGCCTGCAAGACCACACCAAGGGTACTCAAAACTGTAAGGAGCGACCCAGAACAACACAAACAGAACCACAACTGATAAGAAGCTGCATCGGTAGCTCGCAGCTAACGGCTACCCGCGAGCTAGCCGCGGTAAATAATTAGCCTTTAAAAATGAGAAGATAACTTACATGGCTCCAGACTAGCTTTAAATAGTTCCCGTTCATAAGGACGAGGATGGAGTGAAGGATGCATCTTTGGAAGCAGCTGGAGGAGATCTGATGACCAGATACATCCTCATATAACAGAGGACGGTTATCGCATGGAGGACTGAATCGAAGTCAAGATTTGATCCAACCAGTTTCCTTAGCTAGGCTATTACAACTTGGCTCTGATTTGTCTATTTGTCTGTCAGTCAAATTTGTCTTTCAGGCAGCAATTAAGTGTCACAGCTGTACGCTCTGCCCAAATCTCTGTTGCTTTAGTATTGGATTGTTTCATTCCTGTAAATGAAAAAATAAACATTTGCTTCGTAACAAACAAACCAGTCATAACTGCAAAATAGACTTAAAATAGAAGCTTTGAGTAATGCTAAATGAAGAGCCATTTCGGAGGTGAAAGTGCCAACTTTTCTCGGAGCTGACTCAAAAGAACCATGTTTTTGAAAAGAGAAACTCCCCATCACTAAAACGCAGCATGTGGGGAACCCGTCTTTCCACTTGTGGATGGAGCAGAGATTTAGTGGAGCTGTAAGTGGATGAAACCACACCCCCCCACACAGCAACAACAGAGATGACGGCCATCCCAAGTCATAGAAACAATCGAGTAGTGTTTCATAGAAATCAAGCATCCTTCACAGGAAAGAGTGCACTAAATAATTGTGACAGTTTAGAAACTAGGTGTGGACTTGTAGATTCTTTGTTTTGTGTTGAATAGTTTTGGACCGCAGCATGAATCGTACTGAACCGAATTGCATTGCTAAGTCATATTGTCAAATCAATTAATCACATCCTATTGGCAGGACGCTTCACTGTATCGCTGATGTGTCACATCACTGGCAGCGTATCCAGACCGGATTGCCTCATTGACTGCGTTTACATAAGAGTTTTAAATTCCCCTTTATTTCCGAATAAAAGTTTTTTTCCGCTTTAGAAAGACCATGTAAAGCCTTAATTCAGAGTGAAAACGATAATTCCGAATAAAACTTAATTCCAAACCATATTATTCTTAACGAATAATATAATTCCCCTCACATGTAACCGCAGGTAATCTTTTATTCCGCTCTGACTTCATTCCTGTTGTTCTGAGCATGCTCCTTCTCTTCTGCTGTTGTACTGGTGCCTGACGAAGCGCACATGAAACAAGTGCTGGACTCATGCCAGCCGGCACAAGAGAAGAAGCATGTTCGTGTCGAGCTGCTGCTACAAAATTACAATCAGAATACAGTGAAAATCTGTGTTGAGGTTTTTATGTCCTAGTTGAAAGGAAAAGGAGCAGGAACTGGCGTTTGTTTACTTCTGGGTAGATGTAAACAGACAAATACATCACACCTACCCCCTGTCCAATCAGAACCCTTCCCCACCCCCAGATTCCATGAAAACCGTAATTCGGAATTAGTACTTCCATGTAAACATGAAAGAGAATCATTTAATTCCAAATGATTTAATTCGGAATAAAAAAATCATCATGTAATTGGGGCCAGTGGCAGGGCATGATATCAGTATTCAGAGCCAGTGGGGTCGGCAGCTGCTGGTCTTGGTCCGCTGGGGCCTGGGCCTCCAGACTGCAGGGGGCTCCGGCTGGGGCCGCCTTTTGCCGCCCTTCGGGGGATGCATGTCCGCTCTTTGGGGGGGGTAGCTGGGATCTGGGCCTCTGGGTGGCTGCTGGGGGCCTGGGTCGTGAGCCTTGCGGGCTTCCTCCTCCTTGCGGAGACGAGGCTGCATCTGCATGACTGTATCACCACGGAGCACCCTTTATTATGCATGTTGACACTGTGACACTACTTCCCATTGCGATGACTAGGTTGTACCTCTTCTCTACTTCCCATTGCGCTGACTAGGTTGTACCTCTTCTCTGCGTAGTTCTGAGTGTGTTTGTGTGTGTTTGTATGATCTGAGGATCTTTAAGCCACCTGCAGGTCCTCCTGTAGGGGATTGCTTGTTTTGTTTTCCAACAGAGACCTTGGTTGTTTAGGGATCGCGGTACAGATGTACCAGTGAACTGTGTAAGTGGATTCATGTTTTCTCTCCTCTCTCTCTTCCTCTTCCTTACTCCTCTCTCTCTGTTTCACTTTCTATCATTACCTCTGTTAACTTTCATTTCTCCCTTGTCAGGCCCAGCAGTATGAAATGGAATGGTGTAATAGACAAATGTTTAAATAAAGAAATAAAATGAATAAACAGGATATCAAGTGGAGCCTTATGTTCATAAAGCTCCGCTTGATAAAGCAAAACTGTTCAACAGAATAAAGCAATCAGATTTCCATTCTGCCACTGATGTGCTGTTACAAAATATCTGCACTCATGCTTTATTATTTCTCATTTATAATGGTCTTTTCTGTGTTCCTCATAGGGGTCCTCTCCATCGGGGGCTACCACTGTCCTGACTGTCACCATATAGCTGTGTCCTGAGACCCGTCCGCCCAGCCTGGACAGTACCATGATAATGGCCTGGGTGGTCACAAGCCTGGTAACAAGGCATGTTTCCTTCAACTGTTGGTTTGTAAGAGGGGCTGAAGAGGTGGGGGTGGTTGTGGGGGTGGGGGCTATACGTCTGTTGCTTTGACGTTTTTATAGTTTCACTCTGTGCAGCTCTTTGTATTGCTTATATGCTCGAAAAGTGCTATAAAAATAATTACTGTATTTATTCCCATCCTAACCATTAAATCTGCATCATTCTGTGACAGTTTAACAAAACTCAATGTTGCCTATAATTGGAAGAAAAAAATATTTTAAATAATCACTCCTGTCTTTATCTATGCAATTTACTCATTCATTCCCCACAGCTCCAAGCACCCTCCACTCCATACAGGCAAGCACGATGGCTGCAAGCAGCTCCCCTCAGAGGTAATTTTGTTTGAACTAATGAGCAGCGAGAAAAGGAGCCGGCACTGCGTTTGCTTTTAAATGCCTTTGATGAATGACTCCTGTCCCAGTGGTTTGTGCTGTCATTAGCTTGACACCTGATAGAAGTGAAGTCCTGAAAGAAAATGGAAAATTGATTTACCTCAATTTTCATCCAGAGCAAACAGTTCATCCCCGTAATCCCATGTGATGACGCTCAGAACGATTAGAAAACTGCCAGCGTGTGCTTCCTGTCACGCACTCGTGGAAAGGCGCCATTCAGCAGGGATGTTGTCATTTCACCACACTGCACCACTGCTAGTGTGATCCACAAGAATGTCTCCAATTCAACAGGATATGACATCTTCTGGGGCTAGAAAAAAGGAAATGTTTGCGAATTACTACGCATCCATGTGCACATAAATGCACAAAAGAAAACATACTTCTGCAATGTCTATGATACAGGCTGGTCTCAAGATGATGCATTCATTTAGAAAAAAAATGAAAAATCCAAGCTAGCCATAAATAAAACATACAAATCTTTCACTGTTCCCAGTAACCAGAGTCAATTGCGGATCAAAGAAATGAAAAGAATTGCAAGAAAAAGAGGATTTGCTGATGCTCATAATCAGGCTAGATAAAGTTACAGAACTATTTCTATAGAGTTTGGTTTATACTGCTCAACCTAGATTAGTGATTGGCTCTCAGAAATTCCCATTTTAAACACAACTAAGCCTGAGACCATGAAAAAAGCTCTTCCCGAACCAAAACACAAAACTCAGTCAAGCTCTCCCCCTCATTTTGTCCATTTCAAGTCCTGGCATTTGAAATCTTGGTGTAAGATTTGGTTTCTTCGCCAGGCTTCGACTTGCAGAAAATTTCACCTTGTTCATGTTCTCCACTCCAGGAACATTTCTAATTTCTGTCGAAACAGGAAATGAAACTGAACTGGAAGCACA
>JALJCO010002655.1:0-13892 GCA_023101725.1 Atherinomorus stipes
CTTTCTTTGACAACTTTGCTTGTGTGCGAAACAAAGTGTGATCCTGGGTGTGATAGAATTACCATAATTATCACACTATTGAGCTCACCTAAATATAAACTACATCCACTGACAAGACTTGTAAAGGCCACACTTGTCGATGCTGCAGATGTCTGCACTGTAACATGACATATTGATACAGGAAAATGTTGCACAGAAAGTACATTTTCTTTGAAACTTTAAATATATACCCGGTAATAGACATAAATATCTACCATGAATGCTTTTTTTCTATGCCATTGTACATTATTCTACAATTTGAAATAAGTAAATTATGAGCAATCTTGCAGGCAGTGTTTTCCTTTAGTTAGCGACAAGCTATGTGCCCACTAGCAACTTTTCTTGCCGCTCACAGAAATCAGCCCATGAACAAAAAAATATTTATCCCAGGTACAATTTTTAAGGAGAGTGTTACTTTAGAGACTATAAATACGTTTGGGGAAAATCAGAAGAAATTTCTGAAATGAGCTCTTTCAGAAGGATTTGCATTTCCCATGTCAGAAGGAACAGAAAGCACATGATGTCATGTGACAGGAAGAACTTTGAAACTATTTTCTATAAACTAAAACCCTTGTCTAAGTTGTCTACTAGCATATTAAGTTGAAAAAGTTGCATTAGTACCATAAAGTGTTGATGACACGACCTTAAAGTTATACCGTGTAACTTTTGGCCACTAACGGCACTAAACCTGTAACTTCCTACAGGCACCACAACTGTCTCAAAATTGAACAGTCTCAGTCTACGTTTTAGAAAAGTGTTGCAGACCACTTTGAAAAGCTGATTTTTAAGTCATCAAGCCATTAATCAAAGCGCTCCAGGATCCAATGAGAGACAGCCCGCTCCTGAGAAGTTACAATGCCTGGTTTTTGAGAATGGCAGCCCCCTCAGAGCAACGGCATGCGTCAAGTGCTCTATATTGACCACAGAAATCAGTTGTAGTTACTTATATTAATAATAATGTTAGAATATATCATAATATTTGGCTAACATTGGATTCAAAAGTTGCACGGTATCACTTTAACTTCAAGTAACTTTGCCATACAACAACACACAAGACAAAATAAGTAGTTCTGTGCAGTTAGAAGTTAATCAGACATGTATTTACGTAAATATCTGATATTTGGAGGTGTTAGGAGTCTCAGCTAAAGGCTAATAGCTTTTAGTCGTGAAATGAGTCGCCATGTTGTGTCGTCAGCGACTGGACAGAGTTGCGGTCCGCTCATTTAGTTACTAATCTGAGCTGTGGAAAACATGAAAGATGCTCCAGAACAGCTAGATTGGAACTGGATTGTGTGGTGGGACCATCAGCCAGTTCAGAAAAAGTGTGAAAATGCTTAAGAATTTGGGGGAAATCACATTTTACAAGCTAGAACCAGAGTAGACCTGTAGCCAGCTGCCTACAGTCTGTCTCCCAGCCTCAGGTCCACTGGTTCAGCTAAAAGCCTGCAAGACCACACCGAGGAACGACCCGGAACAACATAGACAACAGACCCACAAAGGAGTTTGACATACAGTAGAGCCAGGCGTGACAGAAAGGAGGCACTCCTCCCTGTGTTAGCTCGCAGCTAACCACAGCCGCAAGCTAGCCACGGTAAATAATTAGCCTTTAAAAATGAGAAGATAACAACTTACATGGTTCCTGTGGAGTTTTAAATAGTTCCCTTTTATAAGGATGAAGATGGAGGAAAGGATGCAGCTTTGGAAGCAGCTGGAGGAGATCTGATGACCAGAGACATCCTCATATAACCGAGAAGCAGCTGTCCGCCGATACAGTAGCTGCAGTGTTTCCCATTAATTAATGAGACTGTGGCGGCCCGCCACAGTCTCACTCGGAGCCGCCACAGTCTCCTATTACCCTATATGTTTAAAAAAAAAGAGAGAAAAAAAAATAGTCAAACCAGCCGGTCATAGTTCTGCAGTGTACAGCTGTAGCTTACTCTCCTCCTGCCTTTGAGCAAGCGAGAGCAACAGAGCGCGTGCACACTGGCACGCACAGGTCACGTTCATAGACGTCGGTCTTTTCTAGATGTATTTTGGCGCGACCCATCAGATCAGATTGCGATGACACCAGAGCCACATACGTGAGCGGTGCGGGACGTCTGCGTCCACACAGAGAGGCGCTATCGAGCTGGATGATGGAGCAGGAGGCCATGTTGATGATGTCATCAAGCCAGTCAACTTCTAACCAGCCGAACAGAGTCGAACTTTATGCGCCCCATGGTGCTGATTCCCCGCTAGTTCTCCCGCTGCCGCTCGCGCCATTTATCTCATCCCCTCTGCCGTTATGCATTATGCTGTTCACCCGAGCAGCCCCCCCCAAAAAAAAGAGGGACACCGGGTGAGTTTGACAGCAGAGAAAGGGTGTTGTCACAGCACTCAGTACTTCAGTACCGTCGCTACCAGCATTATACTGTCGGTACCAGCTATATTTTCATGGTACCGGAGGGATGAGCTGGGGTTCATCCGCCAAACAGTTCAGTTCAGACGTCTCCTCAGAGCACAGCGGGGGCTGCTGCTCCGCCTCATCTTGTTGGTAATAATGAGCAACAAGGAGCCATAAATGTTTCCTCCAGAATCATTTAGGATTGGTGGGCCTCCGTTCCTAATCCCAGCCGCCCACATGCGGCCGGAGTGCTCCGCTCCAACCTCCACGCATCATCCCACACCAGCTGTCAGACATCCCGCATCTTTTCACGATGAGAACACGCGAGTTGCGGAGTTTGAAATAAAACTGCGGCGCTACTAATTCAGCGTGCTTGAATTGGTAATAAGGCTTTGAAGATCATATATTAAACTCATAGATAATTATTTTCTGGAGGGTGATCCATCATCATCATCATGACTATGAATCAACAGACAGTCCAACACTGCTTCACTCCAAGTGGATGTTCTCACACGTGTGTGCTGTTATCTTTTATCCTATAACTTCCCGTTGTGTTTGTTAAAACTTTGTTCATAAGGCTTCATACAAATGTTAAGATCTGTGTCTGTTGGCATTTTCAGGGCTGATAAAAAGCATTGAACACAATGTTTGTTTTCTTAAAATACATGAAGGCTTCATGCCATTACAGACCTATTTTATTATTGTATTTATATAGTTTTCTATTTATTTGTTCGTGATTGATAAAACTTTATTCATTATAGTTACAAAAGCACGTTTGTTGTAAATACTTGAAGGCAAAATGCCACTGCAGGAAGATTTTATTGATCTGTTCAGTTTTATTTTTTACCTCGTAAAGACGTAAATAATTTAATAAAGGTGGATATATTGCAGACTTATTTGAGGGGAGGACCGTGGTATCAATTTGGTATCGAGTACCATGGAAAATTAACTGGTATTGGTATTGACTTCTGAATGTCAGGTATCGTGACAACACTAAGAGAAAGAGGAAGTTGGTCAGTGTAGTTGAAAATGTGTTGGTGTATAAAATATAAATATAAAAAGTATCTATTAATATATAACATAAAATATCAGTAAATTCTTATTTACCAACGTTTGTAAACAGCGAACAAAATGCACTAGAGAGATGCGCTGGGCTTGAAAATGCGGAGGAAGAATCTGAGACCCTCCCACCACAGTCTCCTAAAATCCTGTGGGAAACACTGAGCTGTTTGACCGATGTGATGAAGCATCGATGGATGAAAAAGAAAATTTCCGAGGAGATGATCGCAGTTTCATTGTGAAGTCTCACCACGCTGGAGCCTGAACTTTCAGTAAACTGATGCTGTACAGGAGAGACGAGCAGAGGTTCGCTTGCTGCCTGTTTTCCGATGAGTCCGACTCCAATCTGCTTCCTTATCCTCTTCAAAATAAAATTCTAAATCTGTAGTAAACCTAAATAAACTAACGCTGTACTAACGAGCTTTTAATCATTTCAAGGAACTTGAAAACCCCAATAAAGCCACTTCAATGTTAAATAAGCTGCAAAGATTCTCTTGCAGACGTCACGTCCGGTTTTGGCTCACAGCGCCACAGTCTGGTCAGAAAAGCAGTGATGTTTTCTAATAACTCATTTATGCAGCTGTGCTTGTTTCTGTTTAGATCATCATGAAAGATGTTTTGGTCTATAAAACATGGCAAAAAATGTCAAAAACGTGTCATCAGCATTTTAAAGGAGAACTCAGTAACTTTTTCACCTCAATAAATGCTTTTCAGAATCCCTGTGGGGCTAAACAAAGTGTTTACGGAGCGATTTGATGTTCCCTTCCCTCCTGCCAGTATATCTGGCCTGTAAGTGGTACTTGCAAGTCTGCTGTGCAGATCCGACACAGATCTTGTGACAGCAGAAACCGCTGTACGGCACTCAGGTCCCCTATCCACTGAACTGCTTCCAGTGCTGGTTTGCGCCAGACCCAGACTAAAAAATGGTTCTTTAGCTTCCCACCACCTAAACACCGTTTTCTGGCTCTCAAAACCAACTCTTTGCTGGACTAGAGTGAAGATCTGGTTCACGTAGCTTGTGCCACTCTGGGTGAAGCAACACCGAGCCTCACACCCAAAAAGACTCAATAATTACTTTTCATGCCAGCAAAAAGTAAATAAAAGTTTTTATTCTTACCTGAAACCCACCAACACCAGAGAAAAATATAATCCACGGCACATTTACCCACAAAATGTGGGTAAAACGTCCCACTGCAGGAGACACAGGACTCTGTTTGAGCAGAGGGAGACGATCTGCTGCTACCAATGTAGAAAAGTAGCATCAACAAGCTAGCAAAAGCTGAGAAATATATTCAGGGATCAAAATAGAGGAAAGATGAGTAGAGAAGACGTTTGTGTGCTGTTGGGGTGTAGGGGGAGTACGAACTTTACGACAGTGAAAGGAGGCCACTAGGGGGAGCCCCGAGCTGAAGTTACTGAGTTCTGCTTTAAGATGTTTTAGTATGATAATGACAGTGATACACTTGTGCAACAATTGTTGCCAGTGGGGCAAAATGAGTTCATGCCAAGCTTACGTGCAGCAGATCTGTTTCCTTCTTCCACAGCCAGATCCTTTACCTTGAAAGCAGCATCATATGCATTTTTTTCATTTTATGTGATGGCAGTGTGTATGTTAAATACAAAACAGCTGATCTAAAGAATTTAGAGTGAGTGCATTTCATTTCATTTGAGTGGTTTCAGTGGTCCACTGTGAACTATTTGGTAATTTCATTGGTCTGATGTAACAAAGCTCAATGTTTTGTTGGCGTGAAACTCGTAAGCCCATCAAAAGCTATCAATTAGCTGCATCATTGTTTAAAGCCTGGATCAGACTACACAATGGTTTTCATCACTCACGACAGTCGCTATGTCAGATTAATACATTGTGTCATAAAATCGGACAGTGTCTTGTTACCTGCGAGTGGTCACACTACAAGAATGTCACCAGACACAACAACCATCTGATCATCGCGTGGTGTCCCAAGAGACGGTACAAGATGGGTTGGCGGGACAAGAAGCTGTCAATCAGTCCCCAGAGGACACATCAAAGATGCACGGAAACTGATGCCACAGCTCCACAAATTAGAGCCCTGCATTGGAACCCCAGGCCCGGGGCCCTGACGGCCGCTTTTTACAGAGATGTGTGCTGTGTTTGTGTTTAACCAATTTAAACGGCAACACTGGAACGGAACAACCACTCCTCCCTTCTCCCCTCCCCGCTCTACGTGAAAATAAATAAATAAATGTATTATTATTACGTCTCTCACATCCCTACTGCGCAGGTGACAATGTGCTTGTTAATAGATTGATAGTTCTACTGCTCCAAGGTTCAAGGTTCAAGGAGTCTTTATTGTCCCCGTAGGGCAATTTCTTGCGCAACTAGCAGTGCTAAAACACAACAACAACAGTCATTCAAACAACAAAGACAACAGATAGGAAACAACAGCATCATGACAGGTTAGTCACTTGTTTAAGAAAACAATGGCTGCGTGGACAAATGAGTGCTTGAGTCTGTTGGTCCTGCACTTTGGTAGCATGTACCTACGCCCTGACGGGAGAAGCAGGAATTCACCAGCCAGGGTGAATTCATTCACCAGGGCGTTCTGCGATCCGATAACGCAGAATCGGGCACGACAGTGAGTGACTGTTTGCGACGTCTCTGTTGGGCCAAAATTGGACTAAATTTGTGTAGTCTGATCCAGGCGTAAGCCGCAGTTTTTGAAGCTTGGTAAAAGTAGCAGCTTATAACCTGGAAATTATGATACAAATTTGTATGGGTTTCACATTGGGTTTTGAAAGTATTTTTACATATTTACTTCCGCCAGAAAGGTTTTGGTTTTGGTAGCGTTGGTTTGTTTGTCTGTCAGCAGCTTTATGGAAAAAGTTCTGGATGGGATTCCCCAGCTGTGTGCCTCAGCCCAAGGACAAACCATTAAATTTTGGTGGTGATCTGGATCACCTTCTGGGTCCTGGAATTTTTTGAAGGATTCTTTATCATTGTGAGATCGGCCAAATTTGGACATTTTTGCATATAACTCCATACAAATGGCCCAAGTGTTTGGTAAATAAAATTACAAGAAAGGACCTCAGTGACTTCTATAATGTACCTGTACATTATGAACTGTGAACGTCTGTGTTTCAACTTTATAAACAGATACTAAATTTTTAAAAAAGGCACTAGCAATAAGAGTTTACATGTGAATTACAATATGAGGGGGGCATGAGCTGCTTGGCGGAGGTCTGCACTCTCCAAGTGCTTTTCTAGTTTCATGAGTCAATTGATATGTGAACGTATTTTATATTTGTAAATCAGTATACGTTTATTTCCAGCTATGCATTATAAAAAACTTGTGAGCATTCGTCTTCTTTGCGTTGTGAGGATTTGTCACGTAATTGGTTTCATGTATGTGTTTGGTGTAAGCATTTTGTTTATAGTAGACAACTTATGCTCTCATTAATACATGGATGTAACAAACAACCTTGTTTATTGGGTCTGAACTAGTTAACAGGAACAAGCAAATTGCTTTTGTTCTGAAGTTACTTCAGTGTAAATTTCTTCACATGTACCGAAGAATTTACTTTTAAGTATCTATTCCTTCAGAAACTGAGATGCATTGTTAAATATTGTAAAGGGGTAGGATGGCAAAGGTGGGGATATGGTAAAGGGAGAGGATGTTTGTTGTGTGTCACTGAGATACAACAAATCACATGTGCAAACATAGTGCTTTCATAAGATGTTAAAAAAATCCTCCTCTGCAGTTTGACTTTACAAAATCGTTTCTTGTTTGCAGTAACATTTTAAACATCAGCATTTCCATGATGTTACATAATAGTAATGTCACGCATTGTGGACAGTTTTCAGCAAAAAGCTGCCATGACTTTGTATGACCCTCAGGTACATTTGCATGTGAGGAAAGAAAACCAGCACTCATCAATCATCCTTAGTGAGTCTAGGATGACTTGCAGATCTATCCTCATTCAAGCTGTCTGTTTCCATCAGTGAGCCAAATTATATGGTGGCCTCTTATGCGCTTATAGGGGATTATTCTGTTTTCTCTGCTTCAAAACAGCTTAAGGGTTCAACTTTTTCCCCTCAAACTGTTAATGTAGCTTAACAACAAAGGTCATTAGGTGTTACATATTAAATGCAATAGCAATTAATTAAAGGAGCATTTTTCAGTTTAATCTCCATATGTCAGTTCTTTAATGCTCACAAAGGAGTAGCACTATTTTTTAATCTCTGGGTCTGAGGTGGGCTGTAAATACTTCCTAAACTTGCCTGTCACTGATATCATCAGTGAGGATTTCAAAGTAATGGAAAGCGCAGCACTTCTTTTCTCAAATCTATCTCCATGGCCTCCAGAGGCAGCTGAGGAGGAGCAGAGGGAGGGAACGCAATGTTCAACAGGAGGAGATGCTGCTTCAACATTACGGCTAATTTCAGGAGTGAAGTCGGAGCAAGCTTTTCTGCTGTATGAACAGATTTCCAAATAGATTATCTATCCACAAATCCATCCATCAGTAAACAGCAGTGCATTAGGGATATTTTTTTGTAGCGAGCAGGACCCCCCCCCCCCCCAGTATACAGCTAATAAATGCAATGACACAAAAGGCAGCATAAAAACAAGATATTTCTTTTTCTGTTTAATCTCTACAGTGTTCAACACATCCACAATGAAATAGATACCTTGATGATTATTTTTTTCTTATTTTCTGGACCTTTTCCATCTAAAGGTGGTTCTGCATTAATGCGGTGAAATGTATTAAACTCCTGTCTGCACACTCAAACACAATGACTTTTTAATTGTGAGTCTCTGACCTGTAGGTCATTCCTTTCTGATGGGCCCCCGATTATCATCTCCAAGAATTTCTAACTGAGAATGAGAAGAGGTCAGAAGAGACAACAGTTCAATGCCGCTCAGTGATTGGATGATTATTGCTTACTTTTGAAAGTATTTGAAGTAAATGGTCTTCATTATTTCTTGGTTCTGTTTGGTTTTGTTGCTGTAAGAGCATTGTGGGGTGTATCAACACTTGAGGTACACAGAGAGATGTGTGCAATTCAGTGAAATCTATTGATCCATGTGGGTAAATTGAACCACTGCAATAACAAAGGCAATTACAAAGCAAATCAGCACAGGAAATTAAATTGATGCACAACTTGGTATGATCAGAAATACAACATTCAAATGGGAATATGTGTTTAGTTTGATTTAAGCACTTCATTTGTTGATTAATGTTCAGAACAAGGTATACAACTCTGGAAATAAAACCGTCAGATAAAATCAACAAACTGTAAGAAAATAAAAGAATCTATGTTTATTAGACTTGTCACATTCCCTTGGCTTAAATATGTAATAAAAATCATACTGTTTGCTTTGCACTATGAAAAGGGCACACATTGGGAATTTCAGCAGAATCTAAAAATAAAACATCTTATCAAGGTGTATACATAATTAATGATTGGTCATTTTACATAAGGAGCCAGAATTATCTCTCTCATTGCCCTTGTCCATCATCATGTGTCACTGAAGGGCTCGAATTCATAAGCATCTGATCATTGGCATCATGTTCAGGGTCTATACCTGTATGGTGTTTGTCTCACTCCTGTTTTACCAATATTTTTCTAACATCTTACCTTCTTATGAATTTCCATTCAGTTGTTAATGAGTGTTCTCTCTTTATTGAAGTGTATCTGAGAAGAAAAAAGTTGTGCAAAGCAGAACATCATGTTGTAGTACTTTGCAAAGAAAGCAGAAGGAAGAAAAAGAAAAGAACAAAAATTAATCAAGCATATGTGGTGGAATCTCGTATGTATATATATATATATATATATATATATATATATATATATATATATATATATATATGTGTGTGTGTGTGTGTGTGTGTATGTAAATCAAAACACTAACTTTGTCATCAAAAATAATGGTTATGCAACTGAGTACCAACTGTGGTGTGAATCGTGTGACTGAAGGAGACAGAAAAGAAAACATAGAATACCTAACTGTTTTTGGCAGTACAATGCCATACGAGAACTTAACCAAAATCACTTCTCAAGAATGGCATGAAAAATGACTAGATATCAGTTCTTAAATTAAATTCTTACGAGCTTTTTTTGTTGTTATTATTATACAACAAAAATAGTCCAAAAGTACTTCACAGCAAATTGAATAGTGTTAAATTTTCAGAGTTTGTATTTGTGGAGTAGATTTCAAACACTGTGGAGTTGAATGAATGTATTGTACTCTTTCTGTATGCAAACGACAACACTGTGTGGTGTTATTGATCAATGTAGTATTGGTGTACAGTTATTGTAGAGTTCAGTAAAATCCTGCAGTGTACATTTATTAATTGAGTCTCCACGGTCCTCACTTTGACTATCTGACGTGATGACGTCGTGAGACGTCAACACAAGACGTGGGGAGACGACGCTTGGAAAATTTTCAAAATTTTTGGCGGAGATTTTTGGCGAAGGAGACGGAGGACTGCGGCACCTGAAATAAAGTAAGAATTGGTCACTTTTACTATTATTTGATTAAAATGTTCAAGTAAATCATCATATGTACCTGTGTTGTACCCTGTTTAGAAATATATCTGTGTTATAACTCGCGCAGTTAAACTGTGTTTGCCTGGTGATGAATCAGCACCTATTTGGAGGGAAAACTTTCGTCAAATATTTGAATTTTGAACGCGACAGTTATACATGAATATATATAGCTTTCTAATTTCTTCAACCTTTGGCAACTTTTATTTATTTTTTTATTTTTTTATCTCAGTCGTGCCTACAGTATGGTGCAACCTTGGCTAACGTTACCTTTTTTTTTTTTTTTTTAAGTTAGCTAGCTTGTTAACTAATTCGGTTCGAACTGGGTAAGCTAACCAGGCAGGCTGGACCTACCAGCACCTATACGTTTAACTGCCAAAGCTTTGTTAGTGGGCGTACATTTCATGACTCCGGTGGCCTGCTTAGTATGTCAACTTGGATTTGGTGTTCGGTGGCATCAAGCGCTCCCGACGACAGGAAATGGGTCTAGCTTCCCTCCCTGCGAAGGAGGTTCAAGTTGACGGGCGGGGGACGACCATAGACCAGTAGCGACGCGCCTACAAGTATGTTATCTTTCTTGACTGGACATGTTATTTCGATGTTAAGCTGTGGTTTTCTGAGACGAGTCAGTTAAGTTTAAGCGTGTGTGTGTGTTCGTCTGTGTTCGTGCTCGCGCATTGAAGCAGCGAGCAGAGAGGGTAGAAAATGGAGCTCGCAAGTGACCGAAGGTGATTCATGATTCATAGTGAGCTGCGCCAGGCATTTTCATAAATGTAAGTTATAAATTATTCTTAAGTAATATGCTGATGTGGTGACGACAGTAGAGACGTGTTGTAGCTGCAGCAGTGGGTCAAAACCGTAAACGCTTTGTGTAAAGAACTGAGAGAAACTTGATGGAGAAATTCCTATTTCACGTAGTTTACACAAAATTGTGCATCATGTGCAATTATGCACATGTGCATTATATAAACAGCACGGTGTCCTGATTAAATGTAAGATGGACGCAAACATTAATAATTTCCATGTGCAGTCGAGCCAATAGTCATCGGTGCTTGCACAAGTAGCCGCTAACGTTATTGTAGCTGCTACTTCACGTTTCTGGAGAGCGAGGTGGCCAATTCTAGTCCTCAAAAGCCACAATCCTGCAACTATTAGATGCATCCCTTCTCCAACATATCTGAACCAAGTGAATGGCTCGTTACCAGGTCTCCGCAGAGCTGAATGGCATGCACAATAGGTAATTCAAGTGTGTTGGAGATGGGATGGATTCAAAAGTTGCAAGAATTGTGGTTCTGGAGGACTGAACTTGGCCACTCCTGCTGTAAGAGGTTTCCCGGAACAGCAAATTAATGTTGGATGTCCACTCATTGTGTTCATGAGGGTCCAGCACTTCAGCTCCACATATTTCCTCTTTGTAGCTGTAGTTGTTTTAATTTTTTTTTCTTTTACGGAAACGCATCTTTTACTGCATTCGGCAAAGTTTGTTTTGGTCTGTGCCCTCTTTAACAGCAATGCATTGCGCCACAGGCAGTGAGCATGCCACACAATTGAGTTCTCTAGTAAAGATGTGTCAATGAAGAGACAAATGACCTGTAAATAACAAAAGCATAATTTGGTTTGTCGAAGTACTAGGTGTTTAGGAAAAAGTAACCTTAGGTGATTTCTGTTGTGATTGTTTTTATTTTAAAGGAACAAAAAGAGACATGCTTTTCAAAGTTCAGCACCAAGGAAAGAAGAAGTACATCAAACTAAATGGAATCTCTTATTCTGCATTTCTGAAAGAAGGTAATATGCACATTAATTGAAACAGTATTGATTGTTCATGTTATTAGTAACACATTGTTAGTAATAACTGTAGCTTATTGACATTACATGATGAAGTTTTTTTTTTTAAGTAACGTTCCCAACATTGAATATGCTGTAGGCTATAGGCCTAAATACCTTTATGATAGGTAATTACTTGACAAAGTAACATTAACAAGCCACCACATCAAGCTCTGAATGTCCTACAATATTCATCCTCACATAACATTAGTTTTACCTCTAACAGAAAGCTTTGCAGCTTGATAGAAAACTAAACATAACATAAGTTATGTTTAGATTCCTAGTCAAACTGCAAAAATTCAGATTTTCTAACTGGCACTCAATGTGCATCATGCGTGTCGAACAGCAAAAAGCTCAAAACGCACTGTGCCAGATGCCAAAAATATGCTGGTAGAAAGCTTGACGCACAGTCTCATAAACTTTGCATGTAAACCTGATGTGCCAGACACATTTGGTCTGAACACACTATAAGAGTTGTGAATGGCATTCCTTGGCACATCAGACAAAAGTATTATTAGGGGTGCACGATAATTATCGGGCCGATAACAAAAATTATTACATCATTTTGATAAGTTTGGTATCTGATATAAAAGATATCAGACTTATCAGTCCGATAAAACGACTTGCCCTGATAAAATATTACCGGTATTTTTGTCAGTGCTCTGCTTCCGTTATGAGACTGGAATTATTGTTGTTTAAAAATGCTTATTTACATAAACAAGTCTGACCTATCAGTCATTATTATTGTTTACACATAAACTTATTATGTTAACATACAGTAAATGTTTGAATCTAACTTGTCAGTACATCATTTTCTATGTTTTTATTTTTCTCAATTGTACTTTCAATTTATAATCCTGATGCATGTATCTGCATCAGTTCAAGGAGCCTTTATTTTTGTATCAGTAAGCAATGCACCTTATTTAGGTTGCTGTGCATTGTATTGATGTCATGATTAGGTATGTATGTCTGTTATCAGTATCAGCCTTTAGGAGCTGAAATTTATCGGTTATTGATATCGGTTTTGAAAAAAGGTTATCGTGAATCCCCAAGTATAATAGAGCATTAATGTTAATACATTTGTCATTTTCTCAGCCAAAGAGAAGTTTGGGATACCTAGTGACACCATCATGTATCTAATGGATGAGACAGGTACGGAGGTTGATGAAGAAGTCTTCAGTGATGTCATTTAGAAAAATCAGATATCCTCTGGACAGTTGTTGATACCAATTTTGTGACTGGTGAGTATTACAAATTTATTATTATTATTATTGTGCAAGGAGAGAAGTAAGTTATTTCTTAATTCTTATTTCTCCTTTATCAAGTAATGCCCCTAGGGCTGGGTATCTATGGAAAGTATTTTGTCTCCTATGGTTTGATCAAATAAAATAGATTCGAGAGCAAAAAGTGGCAATCAAATATTTTTTTTTAAGGTCAAAAACAAAACAGGTTGCAATTGAAAAATAAAAATATAAAACAGCATATTTCTTCAACTTTAATAAAAAATAATGTTTTAATTTAAAAACAACTATTTTGCTTATGAATCAGTCCTTTTTTATTTCAGAGTTTAAAAAAAATTAGTTTGCAAATCAGTCTTCTTTGCGTTAAAGTTAAACTTTTACTTCCAAACCCTAAAGTTTTGCAAGCGGAGTCAAATGCAGTTGATGGGCAGGGCCTATGCTGGTGGTCGAGAGACAAGTTTTTATTAGTTGGTGCTGACCTAGCTCCAGCTTTCCGCATTGCACCCACTTCTCTTTGTGCTGTGGTGCTTAGAGCTAAGCTGTTAACCTGTAGCTCTTACAACATTTCCCATAGATAATGAATTTGGTAAATATTGTTGGCTACAGCCTGCTGTACATTTTCAACAACATCACCACAATGAATTATAATGCTCTGCTGCTGTAAACACACTGTTTAGCAACGACATGGTTGTTTCTGCTGGTCACAGTCTGAGCACAGTAGTCGACTGAGCAGGTGAATTACAGGGACACGTATGTACAAAAGTAGGGCTGTGATCACACATATGGCCATAGTATCTGTATTTGTATCGTAATATCACGG
>JALJCO010002658.1:0-18771 GCA_023101725.1 Atherinomorus stipes
CACATGACGGTGGTAGCCTATCAGATTCTAGCTTCTGTGTCACATGATGATGGTAGCCTATCAGATTCTAGCTTCTGTGTCACATGACGATGGTAGCCTATCAGATTCTAGCTTCTGTGTCACATGATGGTGGTAGCCTATCAGATTCTAGCTTCTGTGTCACATGATGGTGGTAGCCTATCAGATTCTAGCTTCTGTGCCACATGATGATGGTAGCCTATCAGATTCTAGCTTCTGTGTCACATGACGGTGGTAGCCTATCAGATTCTAGCTTCTGTGTCACATGATGATGGTAGCCTATCAGATTCTAGCTTCTGTGTCACATGACGATGGTAGCCTATCAGATTCTAGCTTCTGTGTCACATGATGGTGGTAGCCTATCAGATTCTAGCTGCTGTGTCACATGATGGTGGTAGCCTATCAGATTCTAGCTTCTGCGTCACATGATGGTGGTAGCCTATCAGATTCTAGCTTCTGTATCACATGATGGTGGTAGCCTATCAGATTCTAGCTTCTGTGTCACATGATGGAGGTAGCCTATCAGATTCTAGCTTCTGTACCACATTATGGTGGTAGCCTATCAGATTCTAGCTTCTGTATCACATGATGGTGGTAGCCTATCAGATTCTAGCTTCTGTATCACATGATGGTGGTAGCCTATCAGATTCTAGCTTCTGTATCACATGATGGTGGTAGCCTATCAGATTCTAGCTTCTGTATCACATGATGGTGGTAGCCTATCAGATTCTAGCTTCTGTATCACATGATGGTGGTAGCCTATCAGATTCTAGCTTCTTTATCACATGATGGTGGTAGCCTATCAGATTCTAGCTTCTGTGTCACATGATGGTGGTAGCCTATCAGATTCTAGCTTCTTTATCACATGATGGTGGTAGCCTATCAGATTCTAGCTTGTGAATCACATGATGGTGGTAGCCTATCAGATTCTAGCTTCTGTATCACATGATGGTGGTAGCCTATCAGATTCTAGCTTCTTTATCACATGATGGTGGTAGCCTATCAGATTCTAGCTTCTGTATCACATGATGGTGGTAGCCTATCAGATTCTAGCTTCTGTATCACATGATGGTGGTAGCCTATCAGATTCTAGCTTGTGCATCACATGATGGTGGTAGCCTATCAGATTCTAGCTTCTGTGTCACATGATGGTGGTAGCCTATCAGATTCTAGCTTCTGTATCACATGATGGTGGTAGCCTATCAGATTCTAGCTTCTGTATCACATGATGGTGGTAGCCTTTCAGATTCTAGCTTCTGTATCACATGATGGTGGTAGCCTATCAGATTCTAGCTTCTGCATCACATGATGGTGGTAGCCTATCAGATTCTAGCTTCTGTGTCACGTGATGGTGGTAGCCTATCAGATTCTAGCTTCTGTGCCACATGATGGTGGTAGCCTATCAGATTCTAGCTTCTGTATCACATGATGATGGTAGCCTATCAGATGATGATGATTTGGTAAATTTATATTACATTTTGTATTTGAACATTTTTTCACTGAATATAAATAATCTGAACCTGAACTTCAGTTATTTGATAATTGAAAGAAGTTTTTAATCTTATTTTTGTTTGATTTATTAATCAATATTTATTATTGTTTAAAAGTATTTCTTTCCGGTACTTCTGTTCTCAGGTTTTTTTCTTTATCTAATACTGTCCTGCATCCAAGACATTAAAGCAAACTGGACAATCATGTGATTTTCTTTTAAGGGACAAAAAGTATCGGTATTGATGGAAAAGTATCATAAACTTCTGGTATCGTCTCTAAGGATGAAGAGAAGGAGAAAACATCTCAAACTATTTCGAGATCATTCATGGAAAGATATTTATTTCTCGTGTCTCTGATGAGACCACAGTGTAACTTCCTTTCTTCGTAGGCTACACACACACGCGCGCACACGCACACACACACACCGTCAGTGCCTCGCGCTCCATCTGATCAGCTGTTTTCATGGAGCAGGTTTTTAAACATTCCTGAAGTTTCCACAACAAGAGAAAATTCAACGTGAGGAGCTGATAAGTTCTGTTATAATAAACTCTGCTGCAGGGAGGAGGAGGGGGGGGGGGGGGGGGGGGGGCGCTCCTATAAAAGCCGCAGCGCAGCGCGCGAGGCTCCAGTGACGGCAGCGTCTCTGCAGGAGCTCTGATCATGGACCTGAACCTCTGGATCTCCGCGCTCCTGGCGACGTCCTGCTGGATTTCCTGCTCAGGTAACTTTCCCTCCACGAACTGGTCCAGACCGGGTCCAGGTCCAGACCGGGTCCTGATCAGGTCCAGACCGGGTCCAGTTCAGGCCGGATCCAGACCTGGTCCAGACCGGGTCCAGATCGGGTCCAGACCGGGTCCTGATCAGTTCCAGACCGGGTCCAGATCAGGTCCAGACCGGGTCCTGATCAGGTCCAGACCGGGTCCTGATCAGGTCCAGACCGGGTCCAGTTCAGGCCGGATCCAGACCTGGTCCAGACCGGGTCCAGATCGGGTCCAGACCGGGTCCTGATCAGTTCCAGACCGGGTCCTGATCAGGTCCAGACCGGATCTAGTTCAGGCTGGATACAGACCGGGTCCAGATCAGGTCTAGTTCAGACCGGGTCCAGATCAGGTCCAGACCGGGTCTAGTTCAGGCTGAATACAGACCGGGTCCAGATCAATTTCCAGACCGGGTTCTGACTGGTTTGACTGGTTCTATTTTCTGACCGGGTCCAGTTCAGACCGGGTCCAGATCAGGTCAAGATCGGGTCTAGTTCAGGCTGGATACAGACCGGATCCAGACCGGGTCCAGATCAGGTCCAGACCGGGTCTAGTTCAGACCGGGTCCAGATCAATTTCCAGACCGATTTCTGACTGGTTAGACTGGTTCTAAATTCTGACCGGGTATAGACCAGGTCGGGTCCTGATCAGGTCCAGACCGGGTCCGGGTCCAGGTCCAGACCGGGTCCTGATCAGGTCCAGACCGGGTCCGGGTCCAGGTCCAGACCGGGTCCTGATCAGGTTCAGACCGGGTCCGGGTCCAGGTCCAGACCGGGTCCTGATCAGGTCCAGACCGGGTCCGGGTCCAGGTCCAGACCGGGTCCTGATCAGGTCCAGATCAATTTCCAGACCGGGTTCTGACTGGTTAGACTGGTTCTAAATTCTGACCGGGTATAGACCAGGTCGGGTCCTGATCAGGTCCAGACCGGGTCCGGGTCCAGGTCCAGACCGGGTCCTGATCAGGTCCAGACCGGGTCCTGATCAGGTCCAGACCGGGTCCGGGTCCAGGTCCAGACCGGGTCCTGATCAGGTCCAGACCGGGTCCTGATCAGGTCCAGACCGGGTCTGGGTCCAGGTCCAGACCGGGTCCTGATCAGGTTCAGACCGGGTCCGGGTCCAGGTCCAGACCGGGTCCTGATCAGGTCCAGACCGGGTCCGGGTCCGGGTCCAGACCGGGTCCGGGTCCTGATCAGGTCCAGACCGGGTCCTGACAGTCTCGTCTCCCCGCAGCCGCACCGGCTCCCTCCGCAGTCAACCCGCTGCGCCACGTGCGCAACAAGCGCTGCTCGTGCGCGACGTTCCTGGACAAGGAGTGCGTGTACTTCTGCCACCTGGACATCATCTGGATCAACACACCTGAGTGAGTAGCGCGCGCGCGCGTGTGTTAGTAAACAGAAAACAAGTAAATCTGAGTAGAAGACAAACTCTCTCTCTCTCTCTCTCTCTCTCTCTCTCTCTCTCCAGGCGCGTGGTCTCATACGGACTGGGCAACGCTCCCAGGACGAGGCGCGCGCTCGCGGACTCCATGGCAACCAGCCGCGCGCCGCGCTGCCGGTGTCACCGTGAGAACGACGGCGGTTGCGCGAGCTTCTGTCTCAGGTGCGTCACTTTACTGCGCAACAGCCGCAGTCTGCGCCAGACTGGCGCTCCACCGCACGCGGCGGCGCGTGCGACCCTGACTGACGTGTGATCCCGCGCGCAGGTATGACGCGGAGACCGAGACGGAGACCCGGACCCCGGAGGACGCGAGCTGCGGGACGCGGTGCAAGCGCACGCGGACAGGAGACGCGGGCGGGACAGAGAGGTGAGACAGGCCGGGACGGGGGGGGGGGTGGGGGGGGGTCCACTGGTTTATGGAGACCACTCTAGACCAGGTCCTTGTTAAAAACAACAAGACTCTGCAGGTTTTTGCTGGAACAGGTCTGAGAGGATCTGCAGAATAATCCAGAGTCCGGACTGCAGGTTTAGATCAGGACCTGGTCTGAAGTGGTCCAGGTGCCCCCCAAAACCAAACAGTGAATCTTTTCATTTTCACAAGTAAAACAAAGTTTTCATGAATCAGAAACTGTTGAAGGGTCCGGCAGTCCGGACTGCAGGTCTGCAGGTCTTAACAGGACCTGGTCTACGTTCTGCATGATGTGGATCAGACTTCAGGGTCTACGTGGCTGAACCGCGTCAGTCCTGGAAAACCTGGAAAATCCTCCAGGATGAACTCTGCAGGTCCAGGTGTCTAACCCCGCTCTGTCTGTCTGCAGGACCAGGACCAGGACCAGGCCCCCCCGCCCTGCGGCGCTCCGGACCCGGCTGCTGCTGGAGACCTGGAGGACGGGACGGCACCACCGGACCCGTCCATGGCGGGACGACGGTTCCGCCTCGTAGAACCGATCCACATCAGGAGCGCCCGCGTAGCTGCTGGGTTTTACTCCAGACCCGGTCCAGACCCGGTCCAGACCCGGTCCAGACCCGGTCCAGGACTCTGGTTCTGCTCTGGACTCTAGCGAAGCATTTGGAAGAGCCGAGGATCTGCTCGGACCTGCTGGACCGGGTCGTCTCCTGCAGGACTTGTATTTATGTCTGTTATTTATTCTGGACTCTGAGGACCACGTTGGTCCGGTTCACGTCTTCATTTCTGTGAAATGGTCTCTGCTGCCGGATTCTGCCGGACTGAATAAACGCTGCACTTATTTATCACCAGCAGTCGTGTCCGAGTCTTCCTGGAACGTTTTAGTCCGGGGGGGGGTCCAGATCCGCTCCTCCAGGTCCTCCAGGTCCTCCTGCAGGTTTTCCACGTCCTGCTCCGACTCTCCTGATCCAGATCGAGTCTCTGCAGAACCGCTGGACGGAGCAGGGCACGGTGGAGTCCTGCAGGACCGGTTCTGCTCGGTCCGGGGGGGGGGGGGGGGGGGCGTGGTGGATGCCCCTCCAGGGCCCAGTATTTCAAACATAATCCACCAGGATTAATCCAGATTTTTCCAGATCTGATCAGAAATGGTGTTTTTCAAACGAGACCCAGTCCTGCAGATTTAAATCCACATCTGTGGATCTGATCCCACCTTTGACCCCCCCCATGTTTCAGAAGTCTGAGTGACATCTGGATCATGTTGCTCCTGAAAATGGGGATTAAATAACCCCCCTCCGAGGAGGATGTGAGGTTGACGGTCACGAACTCCACGTTTGGCTCTGAATCTGCTGCATAAATCATCTCGTTCATACTGAGGAAAAATGAAACGTTCCACCATCATGTCAGAAACCGTTTTTTCACGTTTAAAATCGGACGGTTCGTGGATCGTGTGGATCTGAGCTTCTATGCTCCAGCAGAGGAAACTGACTTATTTATTTATTCTGGAATAAACTAATTGTGCTGTAATCGTGTAACATGCTTTTTTATTCAGTTTTTCTCAGGTTAAATGTTTTAGTCAGAACAAAGCAAATGTTTTTTTTCGGGAACCGTTCCTGTTATTATCGAACCAAATGAGCGCGAACTGCACGAATCAGCTGCTGAACAGCAGAAACAGAATCAGGACGCTCGTATGACGCCGAGTTTATCTGCTTCTTCTGTCCGTCACACTCATGGTGAAGCTTCAACGTCCAAACCTTCCTCTGAACGTGAAAACAACAACGACAGTAAACACTTAAAGGAATATTCCACCCACAGAATGATGTAACTTTATCTTCCACCCCCCTCATGGTGAGAAAGACTCTGCAGCACTTTTTTAATATCTCAAATGCAGCCGGTGATCAGGAAGGCTTCTCGTTTCCCCCCAACTTTCATATAATGGAGTTCACCGGGTCCGAGCCAAAAGGTCCATAAAAGTCCACAAAAACGTGTCAATATTCCTCCATACTGCTCGTCCAATGTAATCCAAGTGTCCTGAGTGGGTAGCGTCCAGAATTTACTGGAAACTACGTCATTTACTATATTTTTAGAGACTAAACAGCAGTGTTGTATTGTAACGAAGTAAAAATACTTCATTAGTTTACTTTAGTATTTTTTTATATTTGTACTTTACTACTTCCATGTCTGATTACTTGTACTCCATTACATTTACCTGAGCATCTTAGTTACTAGTTATGAAATAAGTAACGTAGCAGCCAATGGCAGTCTGTTTGCTGTAGTGGGACGAGCATCCGTGTCTGAAGCTAAACACACCTTTACCTGCCTCAGCAGCAGGTGGACGGCTGTTCAGCATCGCTGCTCTGGTCTTCAGCCAAAGAACAACCAGACTGATTCTCACCATTTTCAGAAACAACTTCTTTTGAGGTTGAACAAAAAGTTTTTCATGGTTCAGTAACGACTGATGGACAGTTCACGTGCTGTCGCTCTGCAGTCATTTAAAGTTTAACTAATCAAGTTCTTTGTTTGAAACCATGGGAGCCGCCATGTCTGCTCGTTTCTGCCAAGGGCTTCCGGTTACCACGGTTACAGGATATTTTACACTGAGGACAAACGCAAATCAACAACACACATAGGAAGAGCTCCCGAACTCGATGACTGAAAAGTGGATATTGTTAAACCCAAAAAGCGTCTTGGACATTTTGTGCCGTACGTTGCTGCAGCAGCTTGTGAAAACAGTTAAATATGAACGTCGTAAACTGAGCGAACTCACCGTAGGACGGCAGCCGCGCAGCTACGTGACCGAGCACCGGGTGCAGCCACGCAGCTACGTGACCGAGCACCGGGTGCAGCCATGCAGCTACGTGACCGAGCACCGGGTGCAGCCATGCAGCTACGTGACCGAGCACCGGGTGCAGCCACGCAGCTACGTGACCGAGCACCGGGTGCAGCCATGCAGCTACGTGACCGAGCACCGGGTGCAGCCACGCAGCTACGTGACCGAGCACCGGGTGCAGCCACGCAGCTACGTGACCGAGCACCGGGTGCAGCCACGCAGCTACGTGACCGACCGCCGGGTGCAGCCTCGCAGCTACGTGACCGAGCACCGGGTGCAGCCTCGCAGCTACGTGACCGAGCACCGGGTGCAGCCACGCAGCTACGTGACCGAGCACCGGGTGCAGCCACGCAGCTACGTGACCGAGCACCGGGTGCAGCCACGCAGCTACGTGACCGACCGCCGGGTGCAGCTACGTGACCGACCACCGGGTGCAGCTACGTGACCGACCACCGGGTGCAGCTACGTGACCGACCACCGGGTGCAGCTACGTGACCGACCACCGGGTGCAGCTACGTGACCGACCACCGGGTGCAGCTACGTGACCGACCACCGGGTGCAGCTACATGACCGACCACCGGGTGCAGCTACATGACTGACCACCGGGTGCAGCTACGTGACCGACCGCCGGGTGCAGCTACGTGACCGACCGCCGGGTGCAGCTACGTGACCGACCACCGGATGCAGCTACATGACCGACCACGGGGTGCAGCTACGTGACCGACCACCGGGTGCAGCTACGTGACCGACCACCAGGTGCAGCTACGTGACCGACCACCGGGTGCAGCTACGTGACCGAGCACCAGGTGCAGCCACGCAGCTACGTGACCGACCACCGGGTGCAGCTACGTGAGGGTGCAGCTACGTGACCGACCACCGGGTTCAGCTACGTGACGACCACCGGGTGCAGCTACGTGACGACCACCGGGTTCAGCTACGTGACCGACCGCCGGGTGCAGCTACGTGACCGACCACCGGGTGCAGCCACGCAGCTACGTGACCGACCACCGGGTGCAGCCACGCAGCTACGTGACCGACCACCGGGTGCAGCCACGCAGCTACGTGATCGACCGCCGGGTGCAGCTACGTGACGACCACCGGGTGCAGCTACGTGACCGACCGCCGGGTGCAGCTACGTGACCGACCGCCGGGTGCAGCTACGTGACCGACCGCCGGGTGCAGCTACATGACGACCACCGGGTGCAGCTACGTGACCGACCGCCGGGTGCAGCTACGTGACGACCACCGGGTGCAGCCACGCAGCTACGTGACCGACCGCCGGGTGCAGCTACGTGACCGACCACCGGGTGCAGCTACATGACCGACCACCGGGTGCAGCCATGCAGCTACGTGACCAACCGCCGGGTGCAGCCACGCAGCTACGTGACCGTCCACCGGGTGCAGCCACGCAGCTACGTGACCAACCGCCGGGTGCAGCCACGCAGCTACGTGACCGACCGCCGGGTGCAGCCACGCAGCTATGTGACCGACCGCCGGGTGCAGCCACGCAGCTACGTGACCGACCGCCGGGTGCAGCCACGCAGCTACGTGACCGACCGCCGGGTGCAGCCACGCAGCTACGTGACCAACCGCCGGGTGCAGCCATGCAGCTACGTGACCGACCGCCGGGTGCAGCCACGCAGCTACGTGACCAACCGCCGGGTGCAGCCACGCAGCTACGTGACCGTCCACCGGGTGCAGCCACGCAGCCACGTGACCGTCCACCGGGTGCAGCCACGCAGCTACGTGACCGTCCACCGGGTGCAGCCACGCAGCTACGTGACCGTCCACCGGGTGCAGCCACGCAGCTACGTGACCGACCGCCGGGTGCAGCCACGCAGCTACGTGACCGACCACCGGGTGCAGCCACGCAGCTACGTGACCGTCCACCGGGTGCAGCCACGCAGCTACGTGACCAACCGCCGGGTGCAGCCATGCAGCTACGTGACCGACCGCCGGGTGCAGCCACGCAGCTACGTGACCAACCGCCGGGTGCAGCCACGCAGCTACGTGACCGTCCACCGGGTGCAGCCACGCAGCTACGTGACCGACCACCGGGTGCAGCCACGCAGCTACGTGACCGACCGCCGGGTGCAGCTACGTGACGACCACCGGGTGCAGCTACGTGACGACCACCGGGTGCAGCTACGTGACCGACCGCCGGGTGCAGCTACGTGACCGACCGCCGGGTGCAGCTACGTGACCGACCACCGGGTGCAGCCACGCAGCTACGTGACCGACCACCGGGTGCAGCTACGTGACCGAGCACCGGGTGCAGCTACGTGATCGACCGCCGGGTGCAGCTACGTGACGACCACCGGGTGCAGCTACGTGACCGACCGCCGGGTGCAGCTACGTGACCGACCGCCGGGTGCAGCTACGTGACGACCACCGGGTGCAGCCACGCAGCTACGTGACCGACCGCCGGGTGCAGCTACATGACCGAGCACCGGGTGCAGCCACGCAGCTACGTGACCGAGCACCGGGTGCAGCCACGCAGCTACGTGACCGAGCACCGGGTGCAGCCACGCAGCTACGTGACCGACCGCCGGGTGCAGCCACGCAGCTACGTGACCGACCGCCGGGTGCAGCCACGCAGCTACGTGACCGAGCACCGGGTGCAGCCACGCAGCTACGTGACCGAGCACCGGGTGCAGCCACGCAGCTACGTGACCGAGCACCGGGTGCAGCCACGCAGCTACGTGACCGTCCACCGGGTGCAGCCACGCAGCTACGTGACCGTCCACCGGGTGCAGCCACGCAGCTACGTGACCGACCGCCGGGTGCAGCCACGCAGCTACGTGACCGACCACCGGGTGCAGCCACGCAGCTACGTGACCGAGCACCGGGTGCAGCCATGCAGCTACGTGACCGAGCACCGGGTGCAGCCACGCAGCTACGTGACCGAGCACCGGGTGCAGCCACGCAGCTACGTGACCGACCTGACCGAGCACCGGGTGCAGCCACGCAGCTACGTGACCGAGCACCGGGTGCAGCCATGCAGCTACGTGACCGAGCACCGGGTGCAGCCACGCAGCTACGTGACCGACCGCCGGGTGCAGCCATGCAGCTACGTGACCGAGCACCGGGTGCAGCCACGCAGCTACGTGACCGAGCACCGGGTGCAGCCTCGCAGCTACGTGACCGAGCACCGGGTGCAGCCACGCAGCTACGTGACCGAGCACCGGGTGCAGCCACGCAGCTACGTGACCGAGCACCGGGTGCAGCCACGCAGCTACGTGACCGAGCACCGGGTGCAGCCACGCAGCTACGTGACCGACCGCCGGGTGCAGCTACGTGACCGACCACCGGGTGCAGCTACGTGACCGACCACCGGGTGCAGCTACATGACCGACCACCGGGTGCAGCTACGTGACCGACCACCGGGTGCAGCTACGTGACCGACCACCGGGTGCAGCTACGTGACCGAGCACCGGGTGCAGCCACGCAGCTACGTGACCGAGCACCGGGTGCAGCCACGCAGCTACGTGACCGACCGCCGGGTGCAGCTACGTGACCGACCACCGGGTGCAGCTACGTGACCGACCACCGGGTGCAGCTACATGACTGACCACCGGGTGCAGCTACGTGACCGACCGCCGGGTGCAGCTACGTGACCGACCGCCGGGTGCAGCTACGTGACCGACCACCGGGTGCAGCTACATGACCGACCACCGGGTGCAGCTACGTGACCGACCACCGGGTGCAGCTACGTGACCGACCACCGGGTGCAGCTACGTGACCGAGCACCAGGTGCAGCCACGCAGCTACGTGACCGACCACCGGGTGCAGCTACGTGAGGGTGCAGCTACGTGACCGACCACCGGGTGCAGCTACGTGACGACCACCGGGTTCAGCTACGTGACCGACCGCCGGGTGCAGCTACGTGACCGACCGCCGGGTGCAGCTACGTGACCGACCACCGGGTGCAGCCACGCAGCTACGTGACCGACCACCGGGTGCAGCCACGCAGCTACGTGACCGACCACCGGGTGCAGCCACGCAGCTACGTGACCGACCGCCGGGTGCAGCTGCGTGACGACCACCGGGTGCAGCTACGTGACCGACCGCCGGGTGCAGCTACGTGACCGACCGCCGGGTGCAGCTACGTGACCGACCGCCGGGTGCAGCTACGTGACGACCACCGGGTGCAGCTACGTGACCGACCGCCGGGTGCAGCTACGTGACGACCACCGGGTGCAGCCACGCAGCTACGTGACCGAGCACCGGGTGCAGCCACGCAGCTACGTGACCGACCGCCGGGTGCAGCTACGTGACCGACCACCGGGTGCAGCTACATGACCGACCACCGGGTGCAGCCATGCAGCTACGTGACCAACCGCCGGGTGCAGCCACGCAGCTACGTGACCGTCCACCGGGTGCAGCCACGCAGCTACGTGACCAACCGCCGGGTGCAGCCACGCAGCTACGTGACCAACCGCCGGGTGCAGCCACGCAGCTACGTGACCAACCGCCGGGTGCAGCCACGCAGCTATGTGACCGACCGCCGGGTGCAGCCACGCAGCTACGTGACCGACCGCCGGGTGCAGCCACGCAGCTACGTGACCAACCGCCGGGTGCAGCCACGCAGCTACGTGACCGACCGCCGGGTGCAGCCACGCAGCTACGTGACCAACCGCCGGGTGCAGCCACGCAGCTACGTGACCGTCCACCGGGTGCAGCCACGCAGCTACGTGACCGTCCACCGGGTGCAGCCACGCAGCTACGTGACCGTCCACCGGGTGCAGCCACGCAGCTACGTGACCGTCCACCGGGTGCAGCCACGCAGCTACGTGACCGACCGCCGGGTGCAGCCACGCAGCTACGTGACCGACCACCGGGTGCAGCCACGCAGCTACGTGACCGTCCACCGGGTGCAGCCACGCAGCTACGTGACCAACCGCCGGGTGCAGCCATGCAGCTACGTGACCGACCGCCGGGTGCAGCCACGCAGCTACGTGACCAACCGCCGGGTGCAGCCACGCAGCTACGTGACCGTCCACCGGGTGCAGCCACGCAGCTACGTGACCGACCACCGGGTGCAGCCACGCAGCTACGTGACCGACCGCCGGGTGCAGCTACGTGACGACCACCGGGTGCAGCTACGTGACGACCACCGGGTGCAGCTACGTGACCGACCGCCGGGTGCAGCTACGTGACCGACCGCCGGGTGCAGCTACGTGACCGACCACCGGGTGCAGCCACGCAGCTACGTGACCGACCACCGGGTGCAGCTACGTGACCGAGCACCGGGTGCAGCTACGTGATCGACCGCCGGGTGCAGCTACGTGACGACCACCGGGTGCAGCTACGTGACCGACCGCCGGGTGCAGCTACGTGACCGACCGCCGGGTGCAGCTACGTGACGACCACCGGGTGCAGCCACGCAGCTACGTGACCGACCGCCGGGTGCAGCTACGTGACCGACCACCGGGTGCAGCTACATGACCGAGCACCGGGTGCAGCCACGCAGCTACGTGACCGAGCACCGGGTGCAGCCACGCAGCTACGTGACCGAGCACCGGGTGCAGCCACGCAGCTACGTGACCGAGCACCGGGTGCAGCCACGCAGCTACGTGACCGACCGCCGGGTGCA
Source organism: Atherinomorus stipes (assembly GCA_023101725.1). Classification (NCBI taxonomy): domain Eukaryota; kingdom Metazoa; phylum Chordata; class Actinopteri; order Atheriniformes; family Atherinidae; genus Atherinomorus; species Atherinomorus stipes. The sequence continues at coordinate 12,534 of JALJCO010002658.1, forward strand.
GCCACGCAGCTACGTGACCAACCGCCGGGTGCAGCCACGCAGCTACGTGACCGAGCACCGGGTGCAGCCACGCAGCTACGTGACCGAGCACCGGGTGCAGCCACGCAGCTACGTGACCGACCGCCGGGTGCAGCTACGTGACGACCACCGGGTGCAGCTACGTGACGACCACCGGGTGCAGCTACGTGACCGACCGCCGGGTGCAGCTACGTGACCGACCGCCGGGTGCAGCTACGTGACCGACCACCGGGTGCAGCCACGCAGCTACGTGACCGACCACCGGGTGCAGCTACGTGACCGACCACCGGGTGCAGCTACGTGATCGACCGCCGGGTGCAGCTACGTGACGACCACCGGGTGCAGCTACGTGACCGACCGCCGGGTGCAGCTACGTGACCGACCGCCGGGTGCAGCTACGTGACGACCACCGGGTGCAGCCATGCAGCTACGTGACCGACCGCCGGGTGCAGCTACGTGACGACCACCGGGTGCAGCCACGCAGCTACGTGACCGAGCACCGGGTGCAGCCACGCAGCTACGTGACCGACCGCCGGGTGCAGCCACGCAGCTACGTGACCAACCGCCGGGTGCAGCCACGCAGCTACGTGACCGAGCACCGGGTGCAGCCACGCAGCTACGTGACCGAGCACCGGGTGCAGCCACGCAGCTACGTGACCAACCGCCGGGTGCAGCCACGCAGCTACGTGACCGTCCACCGGGTGCAGCCACGCAGCTACGTGACCGACCACCGGGTGCAGCCACGCAGCTACGTGACCGACCGCCGGGTGCAGCTACGTGACCGACCGCCGGGTGCAGCCACGCAGCTACGTGACCGACCGCCGGGTGCAGCTACGTGACCGACCGCCGGGTGCAGCCACGCAGCTACGTGACCGACCGCCGGGTGCAGCCACGCAGCTACGTGACCGACCGCCGGGTGCAGCTACGTGACCGACCACCGGGTGCAGCCATGCAGCTACGTGACCGACCGCCAGGTGCAGCTACGTGACCGACCACCGGGTGCAGCCACGCAGCTACGTGACCGACCGCCAGGTGCAGCCACGCAGCTACGTGAGCGACCGCCGGGTGCAGCTACGTGACCGAGCACCGGGTGCAGCTACGTGACCGAGCACCGGGTGCAGCCACGCAGCTACGTGACCGACCGCCGGGTGCAGCTACGTGACCGAGCACCGGGTGCAGCTACGTGACCGAGCACCGGGTGCAGCTACGTGACCGACCGCCGGGTGCAGCTACGTGACCGACTGCCGGGTGCAGCTACGTGACCGAGCACCGGGTGCAGCTACGTGACCGACCGCCGGGTGCAGCTACGTGACCGACCACCGGGTGCAGCCATGCAGCTACGTGACCGACCACCAGGTGCAGCTACGTGACCGACCACCGGGTGCAGCCATGCAGCTACGTGACCGACCACCGGGTGCAGCTACGTGACCGACCACCGGGTGCAGCCATGCAGCTACGTGACCGACCACCAGGTGCAGCTACGTGACCGACCACCGGGTGCAGCCGCGCAGCTACGTGACCGACCACCGGGTGCAGCTACGTGACCGACCACCAGGTGCAGCTACGTGACCGACCACCAGGTGCAGCCGCGCAGCTACGTGACCGAGCACCGGGTGCAGCCACGCAGCTACGTGACCGACCGCCGGGTGCAGCTACGTGACCGAGCACCGGGTGCAGCTACGTGACCGAGCACCGGGTGCAGCTACGTGACCGACCACCGGATGCAGCTACGTGACCGACCACCGGGTGCAGCCACGCAGCTACGTGACCGACCACCGGGTGCAGCTACGTGACCGACCGCCGGGTGCAGCTACGTGACCGAGCACCGGGTGCAGCTACGTGACCGACCACCGGGTGCAGCTACGTGACCGACCGCCGGGTGCAGCTACGTGACCGAGCACCGGGTGCAGCTACGTGACCGAGCACCGGGTGCAGCTACGTGACCGACCGCCGGGTGCAGCTACGTGACCGACCACCGGGTGCAGCCACGCAGCTACGTGACCGACCACCGGGTGCAGCTACGTGACCGACCACCGGGTGCAGCCATGCAGCTACGTGACCGACCACCGGGTGCAGCTACGTGACCGACCACCGGGTGCAGCCATGCAGCTACGTGACCGACCACCAGGTGCAGCTACGTGACCGACCACCGGGTGCAGCCGCGCAGCTACGTGACCGACCACCGGGTGCAGCTACGTGACCGACCACCAGGTGCAGCTACGTGACCGACCACCAGGTGCAGCCGCGCAGCTACGTGACCGAGCACCGGGTGCAGCCACTGCCTCAAACTCTCCGTTCTCCTTAAAGGGACACTGTGTAATCGGGAGCAGCTCCCTCGTACTTTTCATGCTGCATTCGCGTGAAACCGGGCAGACCGACGACATCTGCTGCATGTAAAGTTATCACTGGCCTCTATGTGAAGACGTGGTCCGTCAGTTACAGTGACATCAGTCCACATCTGATTTGTTGTCATGGCGATGTCGTATTGTTTTCCCTGACCCATGTTTTACCGTCTTTCGCTCAACTTCATTGATTAAAATAACATCTGGTTTGTTACCAACGGCCGTCTGTCCGACTGCACGTGAACGCAGCATCAGTGAGACGCTGGTTTCTCCCACTGCAGCGCGGTGACTTTTCAAAGGCATTACCTCGAACTGAGCTGAAAACTCCGGTGTGTCCGGTGAGTTTCTGTGTTTTCCTGCTGTCACGCTTCTCCCGAACGCAAAAACATGGCGATACGACATGGCAGCCCCCACCGAGCCGCCCCGCTCGATGTGTAAATGAATAATACGAACGGCAAATTTAGAACTTAGAGGAGCACTTCAGTTTGTTGATGGGAGTGATTACTGATTAATGAAAAAACACTTTTGAACCAAATAATCAGTTTTTGTGAATAAAACACAGGAGAACTTACACAATATCCCTTTAAGAAATAAATAAATCCACCGTAACCAGCACTCAGGCCTTCTGACAGGAATCATCCAGACTGTGGCTCCGTGTTGGACATTTGTCTTCGTGGACACTAAACTGCCGTGTGTGCGTCACCATGTAAGTCTATGACGTTCCTGTTTATCACCGTAGGACTCAACAAAGTACAAAAATACATTTCTAGTTGTAACATCAGGTCATTTTTCCAGTTCAGCGTCGTAGCAGGTGAGGAAGTAATAAAACATGTTCTTTTATTAGAAATAAATATATATCTACATGCCAAATATCAGCTTCTCTCATCCAGAAAATAAAGAATTCAGATTATTATGGGATGGATGATAATCTGGTTGTTTATCCATTAATGAGTTAAAATGACAGCCCTGTTAAAAAATATGGGTATCTATATCGGTATCAACGATACCAGCCCTTTATATAATTGGTATCAGACCGATACCAAATCTTTCAGTATCACACACGTATGCTCCAAACTCAGCATGATACTCGCCGCCAGCTGTGTTTGTTTGTAAATAACTGAAACAAGTAAACATCAGGAGAAAGTGAAACTGAATTTGTTTACATAAACGTTTAACTGCAGACAGAATAAATCGCAGATATTTCCTTTAAAAGTTTTGTGTGGTACTTTATTCAAACAGTGGATATTAATATTAATGTAAAGATTATTTTCTTGAATTTTATTTGTTTTTGTTGTCTCAGGTCTTTTTAAGTCCCCGTCTTCTAGTCCTGCATCACTGTTTTCGTTGGTGTTCTGCATTCCTCCACCCGCACAGACGGCGGTTATGTTTCAGCCCCGCAGGACTCAGAACTGAACCCGGTCCGTGTCGTCATTCCTCAGGTGTTTAGTGCAACATTAGCAGAGTAAATGAGCTTCAACACGGATCCGGTTTCTCCAGATATGAGGGGTCGCTGGAGTTCAGCTGGAGGTGGCAGATTTAATCCCGTCCTGGGGAGGGAAGTCAGGGAGCAACAATACGGGACGAGCCGCTCCGTAAATACGGGAACGCCAGGAGATTCCTGACATGTGCGCACTGGTACCGCATGGATGCAGCCGCCGCGTAAACAGGAGACGTGTCTGAGCACGGCGCTGGATCAGGTCCCCCTGGATCAGGTCCCCCTGGATCAGGTCTCCCCGAACCAGGGGGACCTGATCCAGATCTCCCTGATCCAGATCTCTCTGATCCAGGTCTCCCTGAACCAGGTCTCCCTGAACCAGGTCCCCCTGAACCAGGTCTCCCTGAACCAGGTCCCCCTGAACCAGGTCCCCCTGAACCAGATCTGCCTGAACCAGGTCTCCCTGAACCAGGTCTCCCTGATCCAGATCTGCCTGAACCAGGTCTCCCTGATCCAGGTCCCCCTGATCCAGGTCTCCCTGAACCAGGTCTCCCTGAACCAGGTCCCCCTGAACCAGATCTCTCTGAACCAGGTCTCCCTGAACCAGGTCTCCCTGAACCAGGTCTCCCTGATCCAGGTCTCCCTGAACCAGGTCCCCCTGAACCAGGTCTCTCTGAACCAGGTCTCCCTGAACCAGATCTCTCTGAACCAGGTCTCCCTGAACCAGGTCTCCCTGATCCAGGTCTCCCTGAACCAGGTCCCCCTGAACCAGGTCTCTCTGAACCAGGTCTCTCTGAACCAGGTCTCCCTGAACCAGGTCTCCCTGAACCAGATCTGCCTGAACCAGGTCCCCCTGAACCAGGTCTCCCTGAACCAGGTCCCCCTGAACCAGATCTGCCTGAACCAGGTCTCCCTGAACCAGGTCTCCCTGAACCAGATCCGCCTGAACCAGGTCTCCCTGAACCAGGTCTCCCTGAACCAGGTCCCCCTGAACCAGATCCGCCTGAACCAGATCTCCCTGAACCAGGTCTCCCTGAACCAGGTCCCCCTGAACCAGATCCGCCTGAACCAGGTCTCCCTGAACCAGGTCCCCCTGAACCAGATCCGCCTGAACCAGGTCTCCCTGAACCAGGTCCCCCTGAACCAGATCTGCCTGAACCAGGTCTCCCTGAACCAGGTCTCCCTGATCCAGGTCCCCCTGAACCAGGTCCCCCTGAACCAGATCCGCCTGAACCAGGTCTCCCTGAACCAGGTCTCCCTGAACCAGATCCGCCTGAACCAGGTCTCCCTGAACCAGGTCTCCCTGAACCAGGTCCCCCTGAACCAGATCCGCCTGAACCAGATCTCCCAGAACCAGGTCTCCCTGAACCAGATCTCCCTGAACCAGGTCTCCCTGAACCAGATCTCCCAGAACCAAGTCTCCCTGAACCAGATCTCTCTGAACCAGGTCTCCCTGAACCAGATCTCCCAGAACCAGATCTCCCAGAACCAGGTCTCCCTGAACCAGATCTCCCTGAACCAGGTCTCCCTGAACCAGGTCTCCCTGAACCAGATCTCCCAGAACCAGATCTCCCAGAACCAGATCTCCCAGAACCAGATTTGCCTGAACCAGGTCTCCCTGATCCAGATCTCCCTGAACCAGGTCCCCCTGAACCAGGTCTCCCTGATCCAGATCTCCCTGAACCAGGTCCCCCTGAACCAGGTCCCCCTGATCCAGGTCCCCCTGAACCAGGTCCCCCTGAACCAGGTCTCCCAGAACCAGGTCTCCCTGATCCAGGTCTCCCTGATCCAGGTCTCCCTGATCCAGGTCTCCCTGATCCAGGTCTCCCTGATCCAGGTGGAAGTCAGTGTGATGTCATCTGCAGAAACATGTGCAGCCTTCTCTGCTCTCTGATGGGGGACCTGGTTTAGTCTCAGACCCTCTTCACCCATCAGGGTTGTTGTGGTCAATGAAAACGAAAAAAAAAACGAAAACTAAAATTGAAAAAAGATGCTCGTTAACTGAAATTTAAAAAAAAAATTTTTTTTAAAAGTTGATAACTGAAACTGTATCATGTTTTACAAAACTAACATTATTAGAAAAACAGTTTTAGTCTTTGTGAATTCATTTCAAACATCAACCTTTTGTATTGATATTAAATCTATTTCTATCTAATATATTTACTTTGCCCGACTGGATTTACTCCGAGTGACTTTCTAATTATTTTAAATGTCTCACAAGACGAATACCTATAATTTACAAAAAAAACTTATCAAACCAAACTAAAACTAAGCATTATCCAAAAAATAGAAACTAATATAAACTAGCAAACCTGCTCAAAAGACTAAAGAAAACTAACTTAAAAACAAAAAAAATAAAAACTAAATAAAAACGGAAACTAATAAAAAATCCAAAACTGTTATAACCTTGTCACCCGCCTGCACACACTTAAAAATACAGGTA
>JALJCO010002659.1:0-24764 GCA_023101725.1 Atherinomorus stipes
CACGTCCAGAAATTCTCTGTGTGGGTCCAACCCACCACCCTCGCAGATTCTGCCATGTCTTCTGCTTCTGGGGAAGTGGGTCAGCACTGTGTGGCTGGATCATGTCTGCTTGAGGGGACACAGTATAGGACACTGAAGCAGGGGTCTGCGCGGTCCCCTTTACGCAGACCCTGGGTCGTTTCCCTGCACCCCAGCGCTCTTTGGGCACCGCGCGCTTATGTGGCCAGTCTCCCCACACACCCAGCACACAGGAGGGCCCCGGGTCCGGCTCGCCCGGGGGCTGTTGCGTGGTGGTAGCAATGTCACTGCTCGGATGAGCTCCGTTAACTCAGTCGCCCAGGCTGGTCTCTCCTGGTCAGGGCTTTCTCTAGCCACAGTTCTCACCTCAGGGCTGGCTTTACTCAAAGCGATCTCTCCTGATCCAGCCCCAACCACCTCACGTTCCACAGCCAGCTCTAGCGCTTCCTCCAGGGTACGAGGGTGTGCTAATTGAGTCTGAATACGCAGCTCTCTGGGGTTTATGGCTCGTATGAACTGGTCTCTTGCCAATTCACTCTGTATGCCAGCGGGCATGTGGCTGTACGCTCGTCGCGCCAGGGTCTCGATGTCATTGGCTAGTACTCGTAGCGGTTCCCCAACCCGCCTCTGTTGTTCGCCAGCTCAGAGCGCAGGACACCCGATTGGCCACACTGTCCAAACCGCCGCTTAAGGGCCCCAACCAGTGCTTTATAATCACTCCGTTCAGCTGGGCTAAGCAGTAACAAACATGTCAGCGCATCATCTGTGAGACACAGGGCCAACTGGAGCGCCATTTTCTCTTCAGACCACCCGGTTGCTTGTGCCAACAGCTCAAATTGGGCATGAAAAACTTCCCAGTCCGCCTTCCCATTATACTTGGGCGTTTTAACTTGGAGCTGGTTACCTTGGGCACCGCCATCTTTGTTTACATGCGGTGAGATTCCCGTCGAGTCTCGCGGGCTTTTCGGTCGTCCCCGCGCGTTCTGCTGTTCTGGCTGTGCTAATATCGACTTCCACCGTTAGCCTCCCAGCTGCTCCCCTCACGTGAGCCTTGTCTTCCACGGCACGGTTGACCTCCCCATCCCAGTCTGAGCCATCGTCCGGGTCGCTGATCAATTCTTCCTTTACCTCAATACAGGCGCCAGTCATGTCGTGTCAAAATCTCAAAATCTCAAAACTCGACGCGCAAAACGCACGTAACGCGCCTCGACGCGCCGCGCCCGACGCGCAAAACGTGCCGCAGGTTTTTCGATGCCTCCTCGACGCGCGTCGGCCATTGACTTTGCATGTAAACCTGACGCCCTTGACGCCCAAATCGCGCTTGGTCTGTACACACCGTAAAGGTGCCATGACATCAAATTTCACTTTTCTGGGGTTTTGGGTGTATAATATGATCTGTTGTGCACTGATGAGGTCATGTGAATGTCAGAGTGAGAATCAAAGTTCCTGTTTATGGTCTGTCAGCTTTGTCTCTCTGCTCAGAAACAGTTGAATCAGACAGCAGCTTATCATTCTACGTAGTTCCATCATTCTACGTAGTTCCATCATTCTACGTAGTTCCATCATTCTACGTAGTTCTATCATTCTACGTAGTTCTATCATTCTACGTAGTTCCATCATTCTACGTAGTTCTATCATTCTACGTAGTTCCATCATTCTACGTAGTTCCATCATTCTACGTAGTTCTATCATTCTACGTAGTTCTATCATTCTACGTAGTTCTATCATTCTACGTAGTTCCATCATTCTACGTGGTTCCATCATTCTACGTAGTTCCATCATTCTATGTAGTTCCATCATTCTACGTAGTTCCATCATTCTACGTAGTTCCATCATTCTACGTAGTTCCATCATTCTACGTGGTTCCATCATTCTACGTAGTTCTATCATTCTAAGTAGTTCCATCATTCTACGTAGTTCTATCATTCTACGTAGTTCTATCATTCTACGTAGTTCTATCATTCTACGTAATTTAATTGCTCCAATAAGAGGACACTATCAAGTAAACAGCGCCCCCCTCTCTCCTAACGGTCTATGCACCGTCCGCTCCCCCCTCCCCTCCCTGTCTGATTCAGCTTCGTGTATCAAATCAAATCAATCAATCAAAGATACTTTATTGATCCCCGAGGGGAAATTCATGTTTCAGTACAACCCGTCCAAGACACATAGACAAAACAAAAACATAACAAGACAGGATCAGGCAGACCGTGGCCAAGCAGCCCCTCGCAGGGCGCACCTTCGCAGAAAGAAAACGGTGACATGAGGAAAGATGGGTAGGTGGTAAAAAGAGGTCTCTAAACTCTCCACGTACACAGGTGGAGACCTTAGAGACAAAAAAAAAGACACACCAATACATAGAAGCACAAACTAAGGCAATCACAACATGAAAGACACACTGTGGGCAGTAGGGAGGGAATCCCTCCAGACGCCAGGCGGGGGCGCTCGTGGCACCCTCCAGGCCCAAACTGTCCAGAATGGCGGGAAAAGAGAGTGGGCAACGGAAGCGTTGAGTCTTAGGGTTGTGTGTGTAGGGATCTTGTGTGTCCGTGGATGCGTGTGTGTGTGTGTGTCAGGCTGTGAACCCGCCTGAGTTCACACCCAGTCTCTGTCCACAGATGTTATGGTGGCCTTGAGGGTGCTGGCCAGGTGGTCCACTTCCCATGAGAGATGTGCGGGGGAGGGAACAGGGAGGGATGCTGAGAGTCCATTCACATAGCTTTCTCGGGGAGTTTGCAGAGACAGCCTGTGTTAACCCAAACACAGGCCTCTCCTCAGGGTCGCCAAAGCAGATAGCAGAAGATGTTTTGAAACAGGTCAGACGTGGTGGTGTCTGCCTTGAGTCCGTAACAGGTCTCCATGGCAGCATCAATCAGCCGAATCAGGGGTCAATTTTCCAGGAGCCGTGCCAGCTGCTCCACCGATGTTCCCACTTCGCGGACGAGATTCGGAACCGCAGCCAGGGTGCCAAGCTGGGCCTGAATGGCATCTAGCTTGCGATGAATCTCATGCAACGCCAGAGTCTGAGTGTTAATAGCACGGCTCATCCCCACACAAATGTCAGGCAGCGTGCCAGTAGCTGCCAGCAGCCCTCCAACTTTGCGATAAACCAGGAAAATGCCCACACCAATCAGCAGGAACCCGGCTATCATAAATCCAAATAGGTAGAGATCTTCAACGTCCTCGATGGACAGCACCGACAGACACATGATCTTCCATTTGCCCCAGGAGTCGATCACATATCCCGCCGGGTGCGTCCCGTCGGGGCAAGGAGCGTCACCCCGTCCCGCTCTCCGGGTGGAAAAAATTTGATCAATTGCATTGAGAGACCAGTTGACCAAATCCATCGTAGTTGTTGTTTCAGATTCAGAAAGTTATGTAGACAGAGGCTCAGAGAGTCGACCAGACAGGAGAAGCAGGGAAAAATAAGGGAGGGAGGGAGCAGTAGAGAAAGCGTCCGCCTCCGTCGAGAGCAGAATGGGAAAGATGGAGCTAGTAGTAACTTCTGTGCAGTCAGGTCTGGGTTTTCAAACAAATGGATTTAAAATAAAACTTCTGCAGCAACACTGAGGGAGGGGGCCACAACCTTGTCATTACCTGTAAGTTTATTTATTTTCTAAATGCTGTCTTGTCTGATAAACGTAGCTCACACTGTCTGAAGTGCCCATGTTGCTAGCAGTTAGCCTTTAGCAAACTCCGACCGCAGCTTGACCTATATTCTCCAAATAAGGTCATAGCCAAATAAGGTGTAGCCAATCAAAATGAAGTCAACGTGGTCTCCGGGTAAAGCTCCATATCATCACCGGACCCAACTGTATTACTGAGGAAGTGAGGTCTGGCGTTTCAAAACAATAGGGGATTATCACGCTTACCGGAAGTTCCCGGATTTTGACACTTCCTCTTCCGGGCCATGTTAACGACAGCTCTGTTATACTATTTAAATCGGATAAACTCCAAACATACTCAAGTTTTCATTCTAGACTGAAGTGATACTAAGGAAGAAGTGGATCAAAGCGATCGATTCGCCGCGGTGAAGGGCCGAACTTTATTATAAAACACACGTTTGTTTGTCGCCGGTGGGGCACAACACCGGCACTTCACAGCATGCTAGCATTAGCCCGCTAGCGTTTACTGACGTGCTTAACATGGTGTGTCTTAAAACACACAAACATCTGAAAATCGGGTCTGTACCCCCCCGTTTCCAGTGGAACAACTGGGGACTGCCAAGAAAGGAGACGCTTTCAGATGCTTGTGTGTTTTCAGCCGCACAAAGTTAGGCACGTTATCGAGCTGGCTAATGCTAGCCTGCTAACAGTAGTCCGCCGACTACTACTCTGTTAAACTTTGTAAATCGGATAAACGCCAATGCCAAGTTTTCATTCCAGACTGAAGTGATGCTAAGGAAGAAGTGGATCAAAACGACCGATTCGCCGCGGTGAAGGACCGAACTTTATAATAAAACGACACACGTTTGTTTGTGGCCGGCAGACAGCGCAGTCGTGTTAGCAGGTTAGCATTAGCCAGCTTGATAACGTGCCTAACTTTGTGCGGCTGAAAACACACAAGCATCTGAAAGCGTCTCCTTTCTTGGCAGTCCCCAGTTGCTCCACTGGAAACAGGGAGGTACAGACCCGATTTTCAGATGTTTGTGTGTTTTAAGAAGCACAATGTTAAGCACGTCAGTAAACGCTAGCTGGCTAATGCTAACATGCTGTGAAGTGCCGGTGTTGTGCCCCACCGGCGACAAACAAACGTGTGTTTTATTATAAAGTTCGGCCCTTCACCGCGGCGAATTGATCGCTTTGATCCAGCTTTTGATCCAGTATCACTTCAGTCTGGAATGAAAACTTAAGTATGTTTGGAGTTTATCCGATTTAAACAGTATAACAGAGCAGGAACAGCTGTTGTTAACATGGCCTGGAAGAGGAAGTGCACAAAATCCGGGAACTTCCGGTAAGCGTGATAATCCCCTATACTCTGCTGTAAAAAATGCCGTTTTTTTATTTGGAGTATTTACATATACAGTAATGCCAACAACATAAACTAGTTTTTAACTGCTATGTCATCACTCCTTTAAGGTTTTCTAGCAACAACAGGGCTCTCAAGTCTCACGCACTGAGCGTGTGACACACGCATTTAAACGACTTCACACGCCACACGTGCCATTTCTCACGCTGATTATGAATTTCGCCACGTTATGAGCGAGCCGGACTGACTGCGTATGAAGCGCCAAAGAAGTCCTCTGCACCCTTTTAAAAGGTCGTTTTGGTCCCCTGCACTTATTTTTACTGTCCAAAACTATTTTTTCCGAGCCGTCTTTAAAGGCACCGTGAGCGCGCGCATGCTAGGCCGGCAGGTGTGGATCACATACATAGACATATATACGTAGACACCTTATTACGTGCTGGAGCGCGTCGTGCGTCGCCGCCATATTGGTTGGGTCGCCTCAGTCCAGGCTAGCGTCAGAACCCATACGGAGTAAATCAGAGCGAACAACTATGCCAGCACATTGTGCAGCCAACGGTTGTAATAACCGGCGTACGATTGAAAGTAGAGTATGTGGAATTACCTTTCACAAGTAAGATCGAACAGTAATTTTGGTTATTTGACTATAATTTATATGATAATTAGCTTAAGTAGTTAAAGTTTCTGGCTATCAACGAAATGCTAACGGCAGGCACCGGAACCCTCATCTCTTGCTTTTTTGCTTCTATCTCCGTTCACATTTTTAAGGTTTCCTTGTGACACAGGCTTAAGAAAGCAATGGGAAGTTGCATTAAAGAGGGAGGGGTTTGTTTCTTCCGAGTCATCAAAGCTGTGTAGCGATCACTTCAAGCCTGATGATTTTGACAGGACGGGTCAGGTTGTCAGGCTTAGAGATGGTGTGACCCCATCCGTGTTCAACTTCCCATCTCATCTCCAAAGAGTATGTATGTGTACTAAGAGAGATGTCTAATATTAAAATAAAATATATAAGTTATTTCTGCATTAATTAATGGTGTATTGTGTATTACAATACACTGTGGAATACTGAGACTTTTTCTAAGTTGTTTTAGTTAAGTTATTTTTAAGCATTATACTTCTCATATTGTATTATAGCCTGTTTCAACCAGAAACACCAGAACTTCCTTGAAAGCTGAGGAGAGCATACCAGTAAACCTTTCTCTGCATGACCCTGAGAGTGAACCTCAGCCCAGTGATGTATCTGTAGTTGGTATGCCCCATACAGCTGTGAGTATCATGGCTCTGGTCATATTATATCTCTTCCTTGCTTTCTGTTACTCTTTTCAGACGTACTCAAATGCAGTGCACTTTTTACATGTATTAAATAAATAAATAATGACCCTTATGAATGCTTAGACACACCCTTTCACTGACATTTATATATACACACAAATGCACTCTTTCTCATACCCATGGTGCTGTAGGGCTGGACAATTAATCAAATTTTGATCGTGATTTCAATTTTGCCTTCTCACAATAAAAACACTGTAATTGAAGAAAAACGATTAATCCTGAAGTGAACAGACGGGTGGAGTTATAGGAAGCACATTACAGGGAGTATAGAACAGGAATGCATGTAGACTTGGTATTCATTTTTATTGCTATTATTTTCTTAAGTAATATTCTTATTTTACTCCTTTAATTGTTTCTAATTTATTTCCGGTTGTGGCTTTTCTTTAAAGTTATATTTGAAGTTGAGTTTTGGTGGTTCAATAAACACTTTTATGAAAATCAGTGAATAATCGTGTATTAATCGTGATTTCAATAACAGTCAAAATAATTGTGATTATAAGTTTTTTCCATGATCGTCCAGCCCTATGGTGCTGGCAGTGATATTACAGGTATGAATTTAAGAATATGTCTGCACATTTGCAGCGCTATGCCATGCTATGGGTGATATGATATAAACATCACTAAAAAACAATTCCATCCTTCAACCTACTAGGACCACTCCTATGCATTACCCAACTCTCCCACTCATCTAAAGGCCAGACTCAATGAAGCTTTGGCAAGAGTGGAGAGTCTATAGCGGGAGAAAATGAATGCAAAGGCCCGAGAACGGAGAGCAAAAAAGACAGTCAAGAGCCTTCTGGAGGATCTGAAGAAAATGAACTTGATAAATGAGGAGTTGAAAGAAAAACTTGACTTTCACTCAGGTAAAATAAATTGGTCATACAACTTAGAATTTTTTTTTCATGTTCACACTCTTTGTCAGACTTTATAAAAGTATATTTTCAAGGGAACTTACAAACTACTTTGTATTAAACAAATTTCAGATCTTCAGATAGGTCTCTTTTCAAAGCGGGGCCAGGAGTACACAAAAGAGCAGAGACAATTTGCTCTCACGCTGCACCTCCATGGTCCAAAAGCGTACAATTACCTCAGGGATTCTCTGCATCTTCCCCTGCCACATCCTCATACATTGCAAAGGTTTACTACATGTTTTTCTTTTTATTGCAGTTTTCAAACATAATGGATAAAATACTTATTCTGCATACTCTGTTGTACAACAAATTGGGAACTGATTTACAAGTTTTGAGCTTGTATATGCATTAAAAAAAAAAACTTTTCTACAGTCGTGGGAGGAAAAAAAAAATCTTATTTTAAATTAACAAGAAAGAAAGAAAAGGTGCCCAAAATAGGGATCCAAGAGTTAATCTTTTTTTTTTCTTTTGTAAAGATGGATGCAATCAGTGGATGCAAAGCCTGGGCTCAACACAACCATGTTGGACATGTTGCAGAGGAGACGGGAAGAAGATCCTGCTAAATATGGCTCTGTGGCCCTCATGTTAGATGCCATGGCCATAAAATAACATGTCCAGTACAATCCATTTACCCAGAAAATGTCTGGATATGTGGATATGGGAGATGGCATGGATGAGAGTGATCTAGCCACAGAGGTGCTTGTTTTCATGGTGGTTGGCCTACAAGGTCATTGGAAAGCTCCAGAGGCCTACTACCTCACAAAGTCTCTGTCACCAGACACAGAAGATTCTGGTGGTCCATGCTCTGGAGGAACTCCATGCACGTGGCATAAAAGTGGTCTGCATGACGGTGGATGGACATGCCTCCAATGTAAGCATGTGTAATCAGCTCGGATGTCATCTAAAGGGAAACCCCAAGGAGCCATTAAAAACCTTCTTTGAACATCCAGTGAGTGCTGACAGAGTGTTTGTGCTGATGGATGCCTGTCACATGTTGAAACTGGCACGCAACATGTTGCAGGCTTACAGCCCGATAGCCAGTGCCACCGGAGAAATCAGCTGGTCAGACATTGTTGACCTCAACAATGTCCAGACAAAAGATGGACTGCATGCGGCCAACAAAATAACAACCAAGCACGTCCACTTCGATGGCCAGAAGATGAAGGTGTCCCTGGCAGCCCAAACACCGAGTCGCTCTGTAGCGATAGCACTGCGCACACTGAGAGACCTTGGCTATTCACAGTTTAAAAACTGTGAAGCAACAGCTGGATTCATGCATTTTTATATAACGTTGCATATTCTGCATGAAACCCAACTCACCTGTAGGCGGAAATCCAAGTAGAGCTGTGTACTTAAATGCTTACTTGTATATTGAAAATGGATTATAATTTGATCTTCCTGATATGATCCCTCTGTTGAGGTGATACAAAAGTTAATGGAGCCTTATGGTTTTTTTAGATGATTGACAGGTTGTTTGATGTCCTGAATAGCCGCAATCCGCGTGCAAAAGGATTCAAGGCTCCCTTGGAGCTTTGAATTGGACAGAGAGAGTAGAGCTCTTGTTGAGAGGCAGGGAATACTTGCTCAGTTTGGTGATGAAAGATGGCACACCACTCCACCGAACAAAGAGGTCTTTTAAAATAGTTAACGTTTTTTTTTTCTTTCCTTTTTTTTAAAAAGTTCACATCATAAGTTCATATGATGTTCTGTTCTCTTGTTGTGCATCGAGTTCATAAGATGCTTTGTTGTCTTATTTACATCTTCTTGCTGTATGCAGTTTTGTTTCTGTTTACTTTTCTATTCAGTATTTTTCAGGTCTTACAGGACAGCTGTAAATAATGGTACGTATGTTCATATGATGTTGCTGTATGCAAAAGCAGAGGCAAGAGGCAACATGTGTCCCTCCTACTTGACGGAGCATATCTTCTCTTGCACTCTATTCTTTTTGTTTATGATGTTTCTCTGTATACTGTATGTTGGAATCTTCTTGTGTTAAGTGTTTTTCAGGTCATAAAGGTGTCAAATGGTATGTATGGCATGTTTTTGTTTTCATGCTCTCCTATTTCAGTTTTATTATGGTTCCTAATTCTGCAAGCGTCCTGGACATAAAGAATTTATTAAAAGGACGCTGAATTTGACACTGATTTATATTCTCAAGAAGCACCCAGTAATCTTTCACCCAGTTATTTGTAACACACTTAAATCATTAACCAATCTGGGACTGTATAGGAGCAAAACATGTATTGCTCCCGCTGTTGTCTTAGATGTAGAGATGCATGCCAATACCTGATAGTGATCCAATACTACTGTTGAATGAATGAACTATATATGCTGCCATGTGTGAAGGCATCAAGCTTGTTATAAACATTAATCCTTGTTAAAAAAAAAAAAAAAAAGGTCACAAATTAGCACAGAGATAAATGTACAAAGTGTACATTTGATTATATTGATTATAAAAAATAAATAACTGGATCGACCTCATTCATCCACTATCCGATCCAGCTAATTAGACAATATCTGAACCAATATTTGATCCAGGTATCAGATTGGTGCATCTCTAGTTCCATGTTATGTTTGTAGAAAAGTCAATTAGTGTCCTTCAACAATTAAAATTACTTGGTGCTTTTGAGATGTCTTATTTTGCCATAATGATATTAATGAAATATTTTCTTTTGAAGGGATCTGTCAGTCATTGGCTTTGTCATCAACGTAGACACATTGTTGATGATGATTCCTGACCTGCTCCAGGTTCAGCGTTATGTCTGCACGTACCGGTTCAGTCAGGATCACTTGGAGCTTTTGTTCAACTCCATCAGGGCATCAGGTAGAATTTTACATACACATAGTATTTTTAGTCTGTGAACTGCACTGAATATCTTTGCTATTTGTATGGGCAAATTGTAGTATAGATTTTTTATACTCATACATCCCTAGTTTACAGTTATGTGTTGATGTGATAGACCTATCTGAATAGACACCTGTTGGTGGTTATAGCCTCATGCAGTGACCTACCCCTTCAAGTAAATGGCATTTCTGACATGAGTGTGTTTCTTTTTATAGCTTACCTGTGGAAGAAATGTGGTTATACACTTTTTACTCACCTTTTATAGCTTACCTGTGGAAGAAATATGGTTATACACTTTTTACTCACCTTTTATAGCTTACCTGTGGAAGGAAAATGGTTATACACTTTTTACTCACCTTTTATAGCTTACCTGTGGAAGAAATGTGGTTATACACTTTTTACTCACCTTTTATAGCTTACCTGTGGAAGGAAAATGGTTATACAGTTTTTACTCACCTTTTATAGCTTACCTGTGGAAGGAAAATGGTTATACACTTTTTACTCACCTTTTATAGCTTACCTGTGGAAGGAAAATGGTTATACAGTTTTTACTCACCTTTTATAACTTACCTGTGGAAGGAAAATGGTTATACACTTTTTACTCACCTTTTATAGCTTACCTGTGGAAGGAAAATGGTTATACAGTTTTTACTCACCTTTTATAGCTTACCTGTGGAAGGAAAATGGTTATACAGTTTCCTTACTCCCCCGTAAAATTGTTTTTGACTTTTGACTGTCATCATTAAATATCTTTGTAATCTATGTGTGTAAATATTTTGTTCTTTTTTCATTTTAGGAGGCTGGAATAACAATCCTACCGCCGGGCAGTTTCAAGGCATTTTCCGTCGCATGATGGTCCGTTGTGGTGTTTCACCAAGTGCGTCAGGCAACGTGGCAGCACAAGATGAGACTGTGTCCCTATCAGCTACAGACACACACTCTGCTTTAATGGCAGAGGAAGAGCTCCCGTCCCCGTTTGCAAACATTTCTGCAGTCATATGTGACCACACTTACCTGCCCACCCGCTTTGGTCGTCTCGTGGACAATGCGTTGGTCTACATTTCAGGGTTTGTCGTCAGAAAAATCCTGAAAAAACTGTCTTGTGAAGTGTGCCGTGCAAGCCTTGTCACAGCTGCTGTACCCTCATCCTGTGACCAAAGCTACCACCTGCTTCAACTCAAAAACAACGGTGGGCTGATGATCCCCTCAGAGGGAACGGTGAGGGTGGTCAGAGCAGCAGAGCGTGTGATTCGCCAGAACCCCTCAGAAAAGGCTGTCAGTGCGATCTTCATCAACCATTTGGTTCGGGCTGAGATTGGTTCAGAAGATGTGTTTTCACTTGGGGAGCACATGGCAGAAACCCAGTTTGGAATTGAGAACCATCATTTCATGCTTGTGTCATTTGTTGTCTCTGTGTTTCACAAAGTTAGGCTGCACCACATTGCAAAGCTGACGACCCTGGAGTTGCAGAGTGCCAGTACACACAAGAAGCTGAACAAAACAGTCCTTTTCCAAGGGTTTAAATGCCCTAAACCCAGTTTCAAGCCCCTTCGCCTGCTGCAGGGTGGTGTAAGAAACCGGAATGAGAAGGGAGAAAAAGTACTGAGCAGATTTGCTACTCACAAAAAGATACAATATTTGGCTTTTTGTATAATGTTAGAATGAAACACTCCATCCTAAAATCCACTCCATCCTTTCCAGGTGATCTAAATCAGACTTTCTCTAAACTTTTCATTGTTCAATGGTTAGATATTTATTGTACATCTTGCTGTTCTCCCAAAAAGATAAATAATCACAAAACATCCAAAAGTAGTGTCTAAACCCATGACTTGACCTCGAAATGTTCTGGTTTCATGACATCTTGTTTCTAAACAGCCTCTTTATCATCCTGTTCATCAGACAAAGACAACACCAAACACGACAAGTTATTGAGGCATTGTCATTTTTATGCTTTTATATACCCACAATTGTTGTTAGCTTTTTTTTTCTGTAAATAGTTTGAGATGGAGGATAACCATCATAATTCCAGATAAGTGTCCAACATTCATCATATAATATCAGTGAGGTGTGAACATTTAAAATTTTCCTTAAATTATATCCAAAAGTTGAATGTCCCTAAATTATTTTGAGTAGTATATTGGAGCTTCACGTATGTTTGTGTTAAATCTGTAAATATTACAAACTGCCGAAGTTTCAGTCCAGGCTGTTGAGGAAACTTTATCGTCCTAAAGCCTGTGAATAATTGTTTAAATTTCAATGTGTCTGGCCACATATTGTGTTGTGTATGTTTGCATGCTTTTGAAAGCATCAGTGGACTGTGGGCCAACACAGTTTCCTGTTTCAACACCTTGTTTTGGATAAGTTTTATTCCAACACACACAAAAAGTAGCCTACCTGTAGCCTACTTAAAGTTTAATACACATATCAACAAGTTATAGATGTCTGGTTTTGCGTGTGTGTGTGTTGGCTGAGTGTGGGTGAGAGAGAGAAATAAATTTAAATGAACAATCAAACTTGTTTCTTTATTAATTTGTCTGATACAGTTATCAACTTATCAAAATACCATAAGTCTGCCTTTGTTAAAGACCATAATATATGCTTCAGCAAAAAAAAAAAACACGTATTTTTAACGTGTTACAGCATCATGGATCACAACTTAATGTCTGCTAGTTGTAACACCCCAAGCTGTGTGAAAATTGGATAGAAATGAGAGAAGTTACGACAGTTGTAGTTGGGAATACACATTCCTC
This sequence comes from Atherinomorus stipes, assembly GCA_023101725.1. Lineage (NCBI taxonomy): Eukaryota > Metazoa > Chordata > Actinopteri > Atheriniformes > Atherinidae > Atherinomorus > Atherinomorus stipes. Next base: position 12,819 of record JALJCO010002659.1, read on the forward strand.
TAAATGCACTGGGGTCGCATGGGCGACCCATCCAAGATGGCGGCCGCGCTGAGACGTCCGCTCCAATAGGCGGCACCAGTCCATGAGGTGTCTACGTATATAATGTCTATGATCACATACGGGAGAGAGCAGAGCAGCTGAACGGTGTCAGGAAAGTTCAGCAAACCAGTCAGAGCAGCAAAAAACTAAACAGTTTTTTTTTTTACCCCCAAACAAACCATGTAAGTAGAAGCTGTTTCATGCAGATCATGTTAGCTAAATACGACTAGTTAACACGGACAAATACATCATGTTAAGCTAGTTAACAATACTGTTGTTACCTACATCTCTTGCTATTTAGTTCATGCTAGGAATAAAGCAAATCCTCCTTCATTTCTATAGAAGACTTGTGCTTATTATTGATTCCTTAATATATTTAAAATAAATCTTTATTGCCACACTGTATGAAGCCAATAAGGCCCCGACCCACTGCTGATAGATATAATGTAAGGGAAAAAATATAATATACAAACAGGATGTTATACATCCAAACTCATGATAATTGTGAAACTACATATTTATCCTTATATATATAGAAATTTATGATTGTTGCACCACAAATTGTCCAACTGTTGATGTCATGCATGAATATATTATTGTCAGGTGAAGGATAGTAGGGATGCAGGAGGAGATGCTGGAGGAAAAGCTGAAGGAGGTGGAGGAGAAAAGGCTGGAGGCTCACAGGTGAGGTTGAAAGAATAAACAGTCATGAGATGAATTATTGTGACAAATGTTAGGAGATAATCTGGATCAGAGCTTTCAAAGTTCAGACACCTGCATCTGCAGTCGTCCTCAAAATCATTCATATCCTCCAACTAAAGAAGAGGCTAAACTGACAACCGTGACTCAAATAACAAGAAACTAAAGAAACTAATAATACATTTTTTTTTTTTACAAAATTATATTTTAGTGAAGTAATTTTTTTTTTATTTTAGTTGAAAATGATTTTTTTTAAAAAACAAACAAACAAAACTGTCCCAGACACATTAGGGCACCTTTCCCATGAAATATGGTCCAAAATACCTGTTAACAAGTGCAGAAGTATTTTTGAACATTACAGAAAACACCTCATTGCAGTGATTTCATTAAAGTGTTGCACAACAAAGTTTTAGTTCAGGAGCCTCATCATGCTTGTTTACTTATTTTAATTTTTGTTTGTTTGTTTTTAATATTTCTTTCAAACCAAAATTCAAAATCATTGTCATTATTTTCACAGAATTTCTATTTATTATTACTTTTGTCAATTTCATCTTATTTTACTGGTGACTGATTTTTTTTTCTTTAATTTTAGGGTGTGACCAATTTTGAGGATGACTGTACATATTTTGTCAGATGAAAGAAGCAAACTGGCCAGGTTCAGGTTTTTACTCAGGCTGGTGAACTAAAACGTCTGTAAACGTGTGAATGCATTATTTTACTGGTAAGAAATAGTCGTGAGCGACTGGCAGTGAGTTCATGAGCTGGTCAGGAACTCACAGTAGGAACATGGACTAGTTTATTTTGCAGTATTTTTTTCATTATTGTAGTTACTTAAATTTGAAGATGCTCATAAATATTCCACCTTTTGTTACGTTTATCTTAACTAGTTCAGCCGCTGCCAAGTTTATTAATAGTACCTGTCAGATTTCCTCAGCTGGTCGCATCTAACAAAATTCATTTGTGGGAACAAGATAAAATTTAATTGAACAGTCATTTTTAATTCTCAAGCGTGGCTGCAGCTGGGAAATTTGGGGGATGTCAAGCCCCCCAAACCCCTAAAATGCATAGAAAACTATACTAACTATGCTCGCATGTCAGTCCACATGTCCATATCTCTGTCTGTATCTATCTGATCTGTCTAATAGGTTTTATGTCGGAAGCGCTTCCTGACACCTCTGCATTTACCCACAACACAAAAAGGACACAAAAGCTGCAAGGACAGTTTATTCCTATTAGCATCCAAATTATCAATAAATACACAAGAGCAGGAAAACATAAGATACGGCTAATCAAAAGCCAGAGCTTATTACGCCAACCCTTTGTACACCAAACACATCTTCAGCAAATTTGAATTCAATTAAATCGTCAAATTTAAGAATAATTAAATTAATAAACAAAATATTAGTTTGCGTATCATTTGGTTGGGTTTATCTTTGTATGTGTTTTTTTTAATTTACTTTTTAAATCTGTCTGTCTGCTTGTCTAGCCTTTCGTTTTTTACTTCTATCTGTTTTATTTCTTTTTTGTGTAATTTTGGTCATTTTTTTTCTCTAGTTCTGTAACACAGCATGGATCAGTCATTATAACATCAGCCGTCTGCTTTTCTGTGCAAAAGTCCTAACAAATGTTTGCATATCGAGGCCTGTTATGGTCTTTTCATAAGCCAGAATAACTAAATAGGTAAAAAGTGGAGAAAGAGCTCTTGCATGATTAGAATGATGGCAGTTAGTGATGTGTCACGCTCAGACGAGCCGGCTCCCAGGTTTTTTAGCAGAATTTTGCAAAAACGTTGTTTGGAGTGATCACTTTGAAGACCACACGACCAGTCACACGTGAACATGCAGGCTTGTGAGGACAGCAGTCAGTGAGCAGAGTGTTCGTGCATCACACTGTCCTGTAATAGAAGATAAAGCAGCATCTGGCTGCAATTGAATTTATTTTGCTGATTTATCGTTTTATCTTTTTTTATTTATTTACTTATTTTTCCCTTTTAAATGAAAAAAGAGATGAAGAAAAAAAATTGTTTTATTGTATTGTGTATCTTTTCTTTACCTGCGGGACTGCAAATGCAAATCAGCTTGCTATAATCCAACATGCTTACATCTGTTACATCATTAATGTGTACTGTCCCTATCAAATAAGCAAGTAAGTTATTAAATAGTTTGAAGATGGAACAAATGCACAAAATTAAAAGGCGTCATAAAAACACAGAATGCAGAAAGGTTTTCAACACAAAAACCATTTGATTTTTGCAAAGTTAAAGGAAATATACGGCTACAAAAGACCTTAAAGGAACACTGTGTAATCGGGAGCAGCTCCCTCGTACTTTTCATGCTGCGTTCGTGTGAAACCGGGCAGACCGACGACATCCGCAGCATGTAAAGTTATCACCTGCCTCTATGTGAAGACGTGGTCCGTCAGTTACAGTGACATCAGTCCACATCTGATTTGTTGTCATGGCGATGTCGTATTGTTTTCCCTGACCCATGTTTTACCGTCTTTCGCTCGGCTTCATTGATTAAAATGACATCTGGTTTGTTACCAACGGCCGTCTGCCCGACTGCACGTGAACGCAGCATCAGTGAGACGCTGGTTTCTCCCACTGCAGCGCGGTGACTTTTCAAAGGCATTACCTCGAACTGAGCTGAAAACTCCGGTGTGTCCGGTGAGTTTCTGTGGTTTCCTGCTGTCACGCTTCTCCCGAACGCAAAAACATGGCGATACGACATGGCGGCCCCCACCGAGCCGCCCCGCTCGATGTGTAAATGAATGATACGAACGGCAAATTTAGAACTTAGAGGAGCACTTCAGTTTGTTGATGGGAGTGATTAGTGATTAATGAAAAAACACTTTTGAACCAAATAATCAGTTTTTGTGAATAAAACACAGGAGAACTTACACAATATCCTTTTAAATTAAGAGCTGTTCGGGAATCAAAAGAGCCGACTCTCTGAAAAGAGCCAAACATCCAATCACACGTGGGAATTGACCTATGGCTAAGCCCCGCCCCCTCCACTCACTCGGACAAACAAACATTCGGTGACAGGCGCTATGTGACATTTCGGGAGATGACAGCTGTCAACACGGACAACAGACGCGTGATCAGACAGAGAGATCATGACGAGATAAATTAAAAAACATAAAAACAATACAAACAAACAAAAAGAAATTGTTCAGAAGTCTTAAACTGGGAGTAGAAATCAGCCTGTGAATCTCTGAATGTGACTCGTGTCGCTCCCCCTCAGTTTCTTGCACAAACTACTGCACAGCTGCTGTTGTTGTGCCAAAAAGTGAAAAATTCATCTGACAAAAACTGATCAAACAGCCACGGAAGCGGAGCAGTCTGGCTGCAGCTTGGAAGCCAGAGGCGTGTCGTTATCGACGTTACTACACCACACCTGTACTACACGACAGCGTCTTATGTACCGTTACCACGTACCAAAACTAGCATGTTTAGCTAGCGTTAGCCAACTTAAACTAACGTTAGGGAAGGTAACTTCATATTTCTTTCAAGCAAAGTGACAACATGTTGCCTCGAATACGATGTTCCCTTACCTTAGAACAGATGTAGACATCCTTGTTCATTTTATCCACGTTCAAAAAAAAAAAAAAAAAAAAGTTGATGTGGTCTGCCGCATAACTTTGGCTTGATGTGATCTCTGGTTCACAAAGGCAAAAAAATACACCCTGTCACCCAGCCTCTCAGGATACCTAGTATCGGAGTTGCATGTACCCCATGCACACGTTTGACCATTTTAAACTAAAAAGAACACATAAAAACGAACAAAAACGGACTAACTTCAATGCATTTCAATGGACGTCTAAGCAGAGAATGTCCGAGTGTATGGGAAAGCTGTGCGCACTGTGATTGGCTCATCGCGTTTGGGGGCGTGGTTTAGCCATAGGTCAATTAGAGGCAGGTGGAGGAGCAGTACCGGTGCCGGGTAATGATCCGGTCTCTGCTGCTAATGCCACAGCACTGCAGCTTTAGCTTTAGCATCCAGAAACCTGCGCACAGTCGACTCGTCATTCCGTTTAAATGAGCACAGAAAGAGCGACAGAGAGACACAAAGAGAACGAGAGCACGCTGAGAGAAAGAATGAATAAGTTTGGTGACAGACAGCGGAGGAAAGGTCTGCGGGTCGTTTGTTGCAGCTCCAGCGGCTGCTGCTGAGTTCTGAGGAGAAAGACGGATTCAGGGTGAAGATCAGACACGTGTTTTTATTTTAGTAAATCTAGCCGGTCTACTGCAGGTACTCTGCCACTCTGTGGAAATGAAGCTAACAGCCAACATGCATGATACTGGAACGGTGTAGAAAGCTGTCTGCTATGAATGAGGTGGGATCACCCAGCACCAGCTTCATCCACGTGCATGCACATGTTCACAGCTGAAACCTAACAGCTGGGAGTGAAGCGTGCAGTCTCAGAGCAGAGCCACAGAGGGGCAGTGTGGTCTGGTCCAGACCCGCCTCCGAACACTGCAGGGAAGGGAAGGAATGATCCAAACCGGCCGCAGATTCAGCCGTCTCCAGAGCTGTTTCACCGCCGTAGTACGGCCCTGAAAATCACCGTCTACACACCTTCATATTCCCGTAACTGGAAGATCACACCATTACTTTTAGGACAAATTTGAGAGTCCAGTGAACTCATGGCATGTTCCAGAAAGCAGAAGACATGGAAGACATGGTGCATCATCCTGCTGGAAGCAGCATCTGAGGATGCTCCACTGTGGTCATAAAGGGATGGACATGGTCAGCAGCAACACTGAGGCGGTGGTTGGTACGAAGGGAAACCCTCCCCCCACCGTTCCACCAGCAGCAGTCTGAACCGTCGATCCAGGCAGGATGGATCCATGTTCATGATGTTTGCAGCAGATTCTGAGCCGAGTATCTGACTGTGGAGCTGAAATGGAGACGAATCAGACCAGCGGCGTTCCTCCATCTTCTACGCTCCGGTTCTGGTGAGTCTGTGTCCTCGGTCTCCTGTTCTCACGGATGCTCAGGCTGCATCCAGGCAGCGTGAGGAGGCCGTGTGTGGGGTCAGGTACCTCAGCCTGAGGCCGATTACAGCGCAGGTGGCCGTAACTGTGGCTGGCGAGTGTGTTCGGTAGTGATGCGGTAGCGGTATCGGGACATTAGTGATGTCCCGATACCGCTTTTTCCTGACCAAGTACAAGTACGAGTACTTGTACTTGAGTAGTTGCCAATACCAAGTACCGATCCGAGTACCTAATTAATGGGGAAAGTGAAATAAGTGAAAGGCCTTTCTTTTCTTTTCTTTCTTTTTTCTTGGTTTGGTTATTTGTTTTAAATAAAGAGAAGCATCTCTGCAGCTTAGGTGTGATGCGGCATGTTGCTGCCAGCTTACTACCACATTTATTCAGTGTACGAACCGTAATAACTAACAACTCAACCCATACACAATCATCAATGATTGTTGGACCCCCAGCCTCCGGAGCTCGTGTGTGGGTGGAGACAGCAGATCATCGCTGTGAAAGCAGCCTGCAGGCTTACTGAGCTCCGTCAGTCCCTCTGAAATAAAACTGTATCACGTAAAATAACGTTAAACGATCATGTGACTTCCTCCTCTGATCAGGTCTGATTAACAGCTGCAGCTGCTGCGTTCACAGCCGCAGCATCACGACCAGAGATGGGAAATAGTCCGCTCAGCCGCTTCTCATGAAATATTTACAGTTTTAACTGTTAAAAAAAAAGATTTAATATGCATTTCTTTTATAAGTGACCGTGTTGTAAGCGGCATACTACCTCGTGAGAAATAAAAGAAGTAAAAGCTGCATTAAAGCTTATAAACAGGCTCTGATGCAGCTGCAGTTTGCTGGATTTTAGCAGCATCGTTATAATTTTACCAGTTAACATACCAGCTTAACGAACATGAACGTGGAAAGTGTAGGAAACAGAATTAGCAGGAAACTTCCCACCAACAATCTGAATCCTGAGTGAAACGTCCATAACTGTATGTATGTATGTGGGGGAACCGCAGGTCCGATGGGAGGGAGGGAAAAAACGTCTACTCCGACCGTCGCCAGCGTTTTCAAAAGTATCCCAGAGACATGATACGGGTCATATATATCCTCTTTCATCGTGTAATGAAAGCGTCTTCTAATTTAGAAAAGATGTAAACTCAAAGCTGCCGCTCATGTTGAAGAGGATTTTCTGTCAGCATGGCGGCGTAAACACAGCGAGTCACATGACGTCCGGTATCGGTGCTGTCGGGGGCGAGTATTTCCCGAGTACAGCAAAATAGGCCAGTGTCAGAGCCTCGGGGGCAATTATATATATGTAGATCTATATATATATATCTATATATACTGTAGATACATATATATATATAAAATTATTAAGTTATCCACCTCCCTTCAACGTAGAAACCTAAACAGATAAATAAAACCTTCCTTTTGCCTTCAAGTAGTTACAACAAACATGCTTTTGTTACTATAATGAACAAAGTTTCATGAACAAACAAAACAAACCATAGCTACAATAATACAGCAGGTCTGTAATGGCATGAAGCCTTCAAGTCTTTGAAGGAAAACTAACAACATTGTGATCGATGCTTTCAGCACTGAAGATGCCAGCAGCCACAGATGTAAACATGTTTATATAAGGAAAAACAAACAAGAAAGACAACGGAAATGATAGGACAAACGATAACGGCACACGTGAGCACACCTGGAGGGGAGCAGTTTTAGGCGACGTCGTATGGATTCACAGACATGAGACAAAGACATGAGACGCTGGCTGGAATCAGGAATGGCACTCCATCACTCCTAAATGATTACAGAGGAAACATGCCCTTATGTGGCTCCTTGTTCCCTTTTTTCCCCAAACAGATGAGGCGAAGCAGCCCTGCTGCTCTGTGCAGACATGAACTCCACTCGTACGCTGGTACAACACCAACGCTGGTGACAATACGAGACCAGACCACCCTAGAACAGCTACACCTTTACTGAGGCCGACTTAAACCTGCCTCGGATATCGTGATCGGACACGAGCTACTGGCGATGATGAAGTTGATGATGATGCTACATCAGTGTTTCCCAACACCGCCCTGCTTGTCTTCAATGTGACTCAGATTCATGAACATCAACTCCTTTGCAGTCTTTTAATGAGCCATTCATTTAATTCAGGTGTGGAAAAATTAGGGCAAGACATGCAGGGCGGGGGGTCCTGAGGACTGGGGTTGGGAAACACTGTCTACAGGACGAGATGCATTAAAATGCTGCTGTGTGATTGGCTGGTTAGGTTTGCGTTTGCAGGAAGTTAAAGCAGAACTCGGTAACTTTTTCACCTCCATAAATCCCTGAACTTTGTTCACGTTGAAGCGGAGCCACGACCAGACTGAGAACTCCTTCATCGAGATTTCCACATCTCCCATGCGTGAAGCAAAAACGGAGGTAAACCAGAGGCAGCATGGAGACCCGGCGTGTCATTTGGACGGAGTTCTTGTTGTAGAACCGACAGACCGTCCAGCCCACGTCTGCTCAGACGATTCCTCGTCCACACACGACATCCTCACCTTTTATTTTTGGTAAATTCTTCACAAAGAAGAGCGCAAATCACTGAGACAGCTCGGTTTTTTGGTGATAGCATACTGTTGCTGTTATTGTCATGTTCTTCTTCTACTAGCTGTATTCATTGCGTTGCATGTTGGGATTGTTCCAGACCCTGACCTGTGTTTGAGGACACACAGTGTGAGTAGTCAGATCGCACCGAGCGACGGTTCAGTATGAGGACAAACATCTCTAGCTGTGAACTTTTGAACTCTGCGACCAACTTGCACAATTTGAGTTGGAGCTGCGAGCAACGATTGAAATTATCATACAATGTATCCCAGACTTAACGTAGCAAAGTAGCATCAACAAGCTAGTAAAAGCTTAGGTGGTTTTTGCACATATGTGGGCGGAGCCAGGCACTGCTAAAAAGTCGCAATGTTGCAATGTGTCTGTAGAGCGCCCAGCAAGCACTCTGCAGACAGGAGTGTTGTGTTTCCATGGCAACCAGACGGAAATAGACGTCCCAGCTGTATAGCGTGGCTGAGTTGCAAACAAAACACGTGAATGGAGTGTTGAAGACCAGACACGGTTGTGTGTGGAAAACAATGTTGTCATGACCTGGAGGCGGATTTCCAGACAAACCAGACAAAGACGCAGATTGATTCTGTTGAACCGCGAAGTCCGTCCATACGCAGATATTATCAGTGAACAGCAAGTAGCGGTGAGTTGTAAACATGGGCATTAACGCTTAGCCTGCTAGCCCTTGTTAGTAATTTGTCCAGTGTTTGTGAACGTCCTGTTGATGCTAACATTTGACATACATTAGTAGCTAGCAAACACAAGATGATACTAAACGTTACAGTTTGGCCATAACCCTGTTTGTAATATAACACTGTCAATAAGAAGGACATCCCAACAGTACAGCTGCCTACGGATGCCTGTTTAGTTCAAAAAGGTGGAGCATCTAAGATTTAGGTCGAGCTAAAGTTGGTGCGTGTTCACACATCACTAGCGCTGCATTTCAGGTCAATGCAAGCCGACGAAACCCCCCTGTACAGCCGGTCCGAGAACGGGCGAGTTCGGTCGACCACGAGCGCGAGTGGCGTGTTCACACAGACCCAGTCGCACCGTGTTCGGTACCAAAACCCAGTTAGGTCGACCTAAATGGGTCCTGTGTGAAAACGACCTTAGAGATATATTAAGGGATCAGAATAGGGCAAAGACAGGTCTGTGTGCTGGGGGTGGAAGCGGAGTTACCATCAACAGTGACCAGTGGGGGGAGCTGAATCTACCGAGTTCTGCTTTAAACAAATAAAGTGGACTTCAGCATCGTTTGCACCACATCAGAATATTAATGGGATTATTGTTGGAGCATGTTTGTGCATGTGACGGTGCTGGGAATTGAACCATTAATCTTTCTATTCAAACGCAGCCAGCCAGACGCTTCAGTCTGCTGGACAGAGAAGCTCCCTCCTCCCTCATGGGGGAGCGTCCTGTTGTCTGGTCTAAAGGGCAGACGTCTCCTTCCGGTCCTGGAACCTTCCGGTCCCGGTTCCAGTGCAGAAATGTGGGTAAAACAGAGAAAGCATCATAAAATCTCTGTGTGGAAGTGAACAGAGCAGCGAGTGTCTCAGCAAGCAGAAAGCGGCTAACAAGCAGAAACGGTCCAGTAGATGTAGGGAAGGAGAGCAGGGAGGAGCGGGAGGAAGATTGATGCATCATAGTGAGTCGGTGTTGCTGCAGTTGCATTTAGATAATAGGCCTGGCTCAGCAGCAGCATTACAGATTAGCCTGAGGAAGCCGTTTCTCTGCCGGCTGGACTTCGACCAACTCATGAACATGAAGCTCCGCCGTCTCATTTGTACTCCTGCATAACGGATGCTTCTTTTAAAAGCACAGAAACAACGGTTAGATCAGTGTTTGGTGTACGCTGAAGCTGAGGCTGCACTCTGGCTGTGATGCCAGAAAGAGAAAACAGAATGACCAAAGAGAGGTAAATACGTGCACGTGTGCGTCTGCGCTCCATCAGAGCTGCAGACAGAGCGCACGTCTGAAAACACAGCACCAGACACGCCAGTGTTTTACTCTGTACCAGAGAGCAGGACCTGGTCCGGTCTCTGTACCAGAGACCAGGACCTGGTCCGGTCTATTTCAGGAGAACTGAAGCTCCCTACAGGTTTCTGGATATATTGATTTCATTACTGACTTTCTAACGAATCCCACATGGACCCTCAGTTGTCCCTGTTAGGCTGATGCTGAGACTGTTATTTCCCCGCTGTCCGTGAACGCAGCACAACTTTGAAGCTGCAGTTTCACCATTTTAATCGCCTTCATCTCCTGGTCTTGTGCTCATGGACGTAAACTGGGTCATTTCTAGGATGTAAAAACGTCCTCAGTTCTCTCTCTCAGATCTGAACTTCAGCGACTCCATAAATGAACCGGTCTCATCGGGACTTTTTTCTTTCACGTTTCAGTCATTTATGTAAAATTAGTCCATGATGAAGTTTAGAAATGCAGATGAAGAGAAGAAATCCGCCCCCCAGAAAAAGCTCCCAAACTTGTTTGCTTAATGCCGTGACGTTTCGGGCGTTCTTCTCTTTATCCTATATTTGGTAAATGGACTGTACTTATATAGCACTTTTCCAGTCATACTGACCACTCAAAGCGCTTTACACTGCAGGTCGCATTCACCCGGTCACACACACATTCATACCCCCGTAGGCACATTGGGAAGTAACATAGGGTTTAGTGTCTTGCCCAAGGACACTTCGGCACGTAGTCTGGGGAAGCCTGGAATCGATCCCACAACCCTCCGGTTGAAAGACAACTGGTCTTCCACCTGAGCTGCAGCCGCCGATCCAGCACCCAGTCCTCACTATCTGGGATGTGCGTGATACCAATATTTACTCTGTATGAAGTTTAGAAATGCGACGTGACTTCACAGCGTTCATCTGTCACGTGATTATAAATGATGTAGTTATTATATCATGCGTCAGTAACGGGGAGGTTACCTGTTACAGGTGCATGATTAAATGATTAGAAGAAAGTGATGATGATCAGAATCAGAAGTCTGCAGGGTTATGTTCGGGCAGAACAAATGATCAGAAATCTTCTGTGACCATACAAGGAATTATGATGTAGTTATTATATCATGCGTCAGTAACGGGGAGGTTACCTGTCACAGGTGCGTGAACACCTGCTCTTTAAGCTCGTTCATGCAGTCTCAGTTTGTTTTGAAGTTAAAGGGACTAGAGGCAGGAATTTAAAAAAACCCAAACATGCATGTCCATTATTTTTAATACTAATGGGTGATGAAGCGCTAAATACCAAAAAGAACGTTTCCACCATGTTTCTCTCCGTTGCCTTGAACAGGCTGTGTGCTGCAAAATGCGCTGCAATTCGGTGTCCGAATTTCCCGCGCTGCCCTGCGGACGTGACGTCACATGACGCTACATCCACAGTTTTGATCCAGGAAGAAGACGGTCGCGGTAAATTCAAACACTGTAAGCGATAGTTATGGATTCTTCCTCCGTCAGCAAACGATCCAGATCAACTGAAAGGCACTAAAAAGTGGAACTACAATGAAAAAGGTTAGTAAACATCATTATAGCTTCAGTTTGTGCTCCGTGACGGCTTGGCTCGTGGCTGCAGTTACCTGAAGCGCCAGTCGCGAGTTTCATTTTTTAATCTTGCCT
>JALJCO010002660.1:0-21021 GCA_023101725.1 Atherinomorus stipes
TGACTTCACTCTGACCATCAGTGGAGTTCAGGCTGAAGATGCTGCAGTTTATTACTGTCCAGAGTTTTCATAGCATCAACAGCCAAGCTGTGTTCACACAGTGAAAAACAGTCGTACAAAAACCTCCCTCCGTCAGACTGAACAGAAACTGAACTGACTGCTGCAGATGCTGATACAGTTCACTGAACACACACATGTTCACACACACGAACACAATAATGCTTAAATAACAAAGTAACACTTATGATGGCAGAATCGTAAACAGAATATTTTAACATCATCATCCATTATTTCAGCAGATTTTCCAATAAAATGAAAAAGGAATCATTTTTATCCTCGAAGTGACCCTTGACCTCAGCTTCACATATTTAATTGCAACTCTTTAAAATCTATGAACACGTTTGAGGTAAAACAAAAAATTACATGAACACACAGAAACCTTCATAATCAAAGATGACTCAAAGAAAAACATTTTGCCTCCAGTTGAAAGAAATTTTAAGCAACTGAAGACAATGTTAAACCTTAAATCTACATTCAAAAATTCCCTAATCATTCATATCAATTCTTCGATTTATCTCCATGTCAACTTTAAGATTTTACAATGATTCTGAAACACCTCACTAAATTGTAGTCAACCCTGCAAAACAGGCATGTTTTAGTGGTGTGAAAGGAAGATGGAGAACCTGAACTCACACAAACACAGAAAGATCACAAACTACACCTGAGATGAAACTTTTGCTTTGAGGCGACAGTTCTGATCATAAAAGTATCATTCAGCTCCAGAATTAAATGAGTTACAGCAAATATTTTCTTTCAGGACAGATATGAAGCGGTGAGGATCAATGACAAACTTATGAAGCAGAAATATAAATGAACATGGACTCATTTAGATTAAAAGTAGTTATTCAATAATGAAGTTTTACTGTTTATCAAAGTTTATTATATTCTTTATGTATTATTATGGAGTAAAACCATGTTGTAGTTTCAGATAATAAATAAGGAAGTAATTATAACAGGAGTATAATCAGACATTTTCTCCATCAATCAATGGGGTTTTCCATAATTATCATCGTTAAATAATATTTATCAGTTTGAATCAATTTTTCTCTCCAAAATATAAGTAATGCCAGGAAGCGCTTGGAAATGAAGTTTTTAATCTTAATGGGACTTTCCTGGAAAAATTAAGGTAAAAAAAAAAAATCTATCTTTATGTTCACATGAACATGAAAAGATACAAAATATATCTTATCAAAAGTGACAAATATAAGTTATATTTATGCAAATGTCCATTACTTTTATGAATTTTACATTTTGATAAAACACACGTCTAAATCACCAATAAAACAATCAAAAACTTTGTTTTGAAAACAAACATCTTTATTATCTGCAAACATGGATTCCTTTATTACAGGAGGAAAAATATGAAAATTAGGAAGAAAGACAAAGAGAAAGTTGTAGAAGTCAGAGTGAAGTCCCAGACAGTCAGGTCAGTACTGGGAACACTGGTTTCTCTCCAGTATCTTTGAGACTGGACTCTGGGAGTCCCGGGTGGCCTGACAGGTCACAGAAACCATCTTCTCCCAGTGGTCTGCAGAGACCCTCAGGATGCTGCTCCAGCTGTAGAGGCCGTCCTTCTGCAGCACCATGGGGCTCTTTTTCTCCTCATAGCTGATGCCGCTGCTGCCGTCCACCTTCCAGGACAGACTCCAGTCTGAGGGGAAGCCCTTGTTGGCCAGACACATGAGTGTGGCCCTCCCCTGGTCCAGTTCTTTACTGGAGGGTGACAGTACTGTCAGGGTGGGACGGATTTTACAACTGCAGAGAAAGAGAGACACATTTCAGACTTTAGATGATACACCTGCTCAGTGTTTCACTTCTGGCTTTTAGCTCAGTAACCATAGTAACAGACATGCATCACCACTGAACCACAGCAACAGACATGTTTCAGGACAAAGGATCAAAATGTTCAAGAGACATTATTTAGGGGAGTCGGTCGTCTAGTGGTTAATGCCTCAGGCTTTGGCGTGGTAGACCTGTGTCCAAGTCCCCTACACGGCACTCAGCCACAGGGAGCACCACCAGAGAGACCGCTGAATTGTCCTCTACGTGAAATGTGCTATACAAATAAACTTGCCTTGCCTGTAAATGAGCTTGAGGAAAGATACATGCACACATGAGAAACAAGAGGGTGGAGGATGGATCAGATTTTATTCCAGGTGCACATGACAAACAAGAGGGATCAGGGTCAATACATCTGAGCACATGCACGAAATAAACTAGGGAGTGTCGGCCGGTAGTTGAAGGTGAAATCACTGCTGACTTTGGGTCTGGTGGAAATGTATAGGCGTCTGATCTGTTCTGTTCATATCCGGTGGGTCATGGGCCTTAGATTAAAAACAAAAGAAATAAAGGAGTAAATTAAATCACTTACTGTAAAAGCCAAAACGGTGAGTCTTGAGTGTCCAATTAAAATACTGTATATATAAACAAGATATGAAAAGATTCATAAAATATACAGTATAGACAAGTGCAGGGCACCATACTGAAGATAAGTTTTTATTATTCCACACAATGAATGGAGGAGGAAATGTAGTATGGGGTCATGATATCTAGATGTCCAGCAGGGTTTCTCTTTGGTTTTATCTGGTAGGCTTAAAGTACAGTAAGGAGCATCTAAACCAGAGATCCTCAGTCCTGGTCCTTGAGTGTCCTGCAGGTTCTAGAAGTTTCCCTGCTGCAAAAACTGACTAAGCCTCAGAGTTGTGCAGAAACTGATATCAAGTTCTTGAACAAATTTGCTTTGCCAAGAGGAACTTTATGGATCCAGTGATCCACTTATAATCCAAGTTAATGAATGAATGAATGAATGAATGAATGAATGAATGAATGAATGAATGAATGAATGAATGAATTGATTAATTAATTAATTTATTTATTTATAAAAATCCTCATCATATTGATCCTGGTTCCTGTTGGAGTGAGAACATTTCCATAGAGAGCCACTTTGCATCAGCAGCACCATGCTCCAGTGCTCTGGGAGAGTTTATAGTCCTGAGAGTTGAAGACTGGATGACTGACAGCTGTCCTTCATGACAACAGAAGCCACAGAAATCCTCCTCATGAAAAACATGACTTTGATCTGCATCCTCATCTGGACTCTCCTCTGCTGCTGCTTCACAGGTAAAGTCCAGAGAATCCAACTCCTCTCCTCTATGAACATCCGTCCCTCTGAAATGAAGCCCACAAAACCATGAAGCTGCTTTAAGTTTTTTTCTCTGTATCCTCAGAATCTAAAATCCAGGTCACAGTGACTCAGCCTGCAGCAAAGACATCTGATCTGGGAGGAACCGTCACCATCACATGTAGAACCAGTCACGATGTTTGGAGCTCAGACTGTTTACACTGGTACCAACAGAAAGATGGACAAATTCCTAAGCTCCTGATAAACCATGCTAGCAGCAGAGCATCAGGGATTCCAGATCGTTTTACAGGCAGTGGATCAAAGTCTGACTTTACTCTGACCATCAGTGGAGTTCAGGCTGAAGATGCTGCAGTTTATTATTGTCAAGGGGTATTTGATTCAAACAGGTTTGAGCTGTTCACACAGTGAAAAACAGTCGTACAAAAACCTCCCTCATTCAGACTGAACAGAATCTGAACTGACTGCTGCAGAGACTGATACAGTTCACTGAACACACACACAGCTGCACCCAGAGAGAGGCAAATATCTATACACATTAATTTAAAATCAGTAGATTACAGCCGTCTCTGGAGTTTCATCACAATGAAACTTGAATCAGTGAATCGGTTTTAATGCCCCTCACATCCACTCTTCCTCTAAGACTCTTCCTCAACTTCCTGAAATGATTATAGCTAATGCATGTATGATGCACCAAACTGTCAACAAGACTAACAGCAGGTTGTCTGAGCTCATTATCTGTGGTCCTCTGCATCATGACACCAGGAACAAACATCTCATACAGTAAGTGGAAAAAAAAGAAGACTCAAAAGCACCAGTCTGATCATGACTTGCAGAGGCCCACAGATATGGAATGAGCTTCATGATGAGTTGAAAGTGTCTAAAACTATCTCCACTTTTTTAAAAAAAAGGTTGGAGACCAAACTCCTCAATTCATATAAACATTTAGCTCCTGAATGTATCTGTTTTGGGAAAGCGTTGTGTTCTGTATTTGTTTATTGTCTGTTAGGTATGTGGATGCTGTATGTGAATGTATGTGCCAGGTCTTCCCTTCCCAAAAAGTATTCCTTAAGTACATTTCATTAAGTATACTCAAGTATAGTGAAGTAAATTGCTCAAGTGTACTTTCATATACCAAGTACACTGATACCAATGTACTCCCAGTTCACAAACAGGTATACTTGTTAGTATTCTGCTAGTAGTACTGTTAGTCGTTACTTCTTATTCCTTTTTCTTGTTTTTTTTTTTTTTTACTATTTCTCTGTTTTGTGCAATTGTGTACTTTTCATGGCTCAGTTATAAAGCACTTTGAGTACCATTCTGGTTATTGTAAAGAGCTATACTAATAAAAATTGATTGATTGATTGACTGTTGATTGATATACTTCTTGGGACTAAATTGGCCCACTTTAAGTATCTAAAAGTAGACTTTCAAGTACAATGAAAGTAAGCATCTTGATATACTGTTAGTTTACTCATACTAAAACTTCAAGCTTTCTTTTTCTTTTAGAAAATACACTTTTAAGTAGACAAAAAGTATATGATATAAACCGGGGGTTGTAGAAGTGTGAGCGAGCTAGCGCCTCAATCTTAAAAGAAAAGGTTTAAAAACACAATAGAATGTACATCTTGCAGTATGCCACAAAGAAACCAGTATGTGTGAAAATGTACTATGAATGTACTACTATCAATGCATATCGTTCAAAAGTTTAAATATAAGCTAAATATACTCAAATTTCTAGTATATTTATTAGTAAATGCAAAGTAAACTTTAAGTATATTTCTGCTAAGTACATACACAGTAAACTGAAAGTATACTATATTTAAAGTTTAAAATTAGTATACCTCAAGTATAGTTGCATATACTACTTTTAGGAAAGGGTTATCTTCCCACTTCCTTCTTTAGTATGTAGGAGCCGTGTTTTATTTTTGTTAAACATCCTCCCATCCACTACGGAGTTCTTTCATTTTTAGTTCTGCCTGAGGTAGCCCAGGTGAAAAATAAATATGTTAAGTATACTAAGATTTTGTATACTTTTGTGTACTTGAAGCCACACTAATCATCAACTTACTTTAAGTGTGTTTATTATAGTTAACTTGAAGTATGTTATTTTTGAACAACAAATTTTGTACTACGTATATTTTAATTGTAATTAAATTGTATTAAAACTCAACTTGAAGTGTATTCAGTGTACTTTTATGTGCTAAAGTGGAAACACTTAAAGTATATTTTGTGTACTTTAAGTATATGACTTTACATGTGCTAATACATGTTTAATTCGTCAAATTAGAGTGTACTTACATTGTATTATAAGTGAATTATACGGTGTCTTAAATATATATAAATTTTATACTTTTAACATATTTCTAATGTGATAATAATGTACTTAAATCTTACTATTGGCTTATTCCAAATAATAAGATAGAATATTTTGCCATTAACAGTAAATGCAGTCCATTCAGGGACGGCACCAGAAGTCCTGCTCAGGACGGGCCTCCTCTGATAAGAACAGTAAGCCACATGCCTGTCATCAACTTTGTTTTTCACTTCATGTTGATGCCATTCCGGTCAGACTTAAGGGAATGACATATACAGTAAAGTCATGGTGCCATAAGGAAATAAGGAAAAGATTCATTTCTACCACTGCCTCACAACCTGGTGAACCTATATAAGATTCGTCTCTATTTCAGTTCTATTTTAGTCCATATTGGGGGCAACCCTGAGAACAGCGACGTCACAGTTTTTGGCCATGGTAAATGGTCTAACAACATAAAGTAAAATGGTATTAATCAAAACGTAAAAATGTGCAGGAAATTTGTCCAATAAAGAATGTTTAATTCCAAAAATGAAGAGAATAAAGATTGCGTATTTTGGAGAATACCTGGTCAAATGTAGGTTCCACGAATTTAGTGGTTTCACAATTTAAACAAGGGAAATCAGAAGCTATGAATTAGAGGATACCTCTTGTTTTCATTTACAGGGACAGGAAAAAGGTTTCCCAAATCAGACATGGTGTTTTTATAAATCTGTAGACTCTGTAGAATAGTCAAGATTTAAAGATTCTAAGTATTGTAGTTTTTGATCAGGTACAGGTCAAATGTAGTATAGATGCTGTAAAACTTACAAAACAAGGGTAATTTGCATTTTCACAAATAAAAAAAAGAGATGGCATTTTTTATAAATCAATAGACTCCGTAGATTATTTCAGTCCAGGTTTGAAGATTGTAAGTATTGTGGTGTTTGATTGGGACCAGGTCTTATGTGGTCTAAATACAAAAAAGACCAGAAAATGACCCTATTTTTCATTTCCACAAATCAGAGAGAGGTTTCACAAATCCGAAACTGTGCTTGGATTAATCTACAACCTCTGAACAACATCTGAGACCAGGTTTGAAGAGTGTAAGTATTGTAGTTTTTGGTTGGGACCAGGTCTAATGTGGTATAGATACAAAAAAGACCAGAAAATGACCCTGTTTTTCATTTTCTAAAATAAGAGAGAGCTTTCACAAATCAGAAATTTTGCTGGAATTAATCTACAACCTGTGAAGAACATCTGAGACCAGGTTTGAAGATTGTAAGTATTGTAGGTTTTGGTCAGGACCAGGTCTAATGTGGTGTAGATGCAAAAAAAAAAAAAGGCATAAAATGAGCCTATTTTGTATTTTCACAAATAGAATAAAGGTTTCACAAATCAGAAATGGTGTTTTAATTATTCTGTAGAGTGTATAGAATAATTCAGTCTAGGTTTGAAGAGTCTTACGTGTTTTAGTTTTAGATCAGGACCTGTTTTAATATAGTCTGTGTTCTTGTAAATTCAGTGGGATCGCCCTTTACTCATATAGCGAATCGGAAGCTGTGAATCGGAAGCTAACTTCAGCGTCGTACGTTTATGTGGGTCCATTTAGTGTGGTCTTCGCCTAAATTTACTCCAGGTTTTGCTCTTCTCATGTCACTCCTCCTCAGAAACAGATAGCAGGGCTCTGAAGCAGCTGCTTCACTCGTCCTCTCCACTGTTTTACCCTGTACCAGCCTAAATGTGTCCAAAATATTGTTTCCACATAGAGATCGTATTTGGCAACCCGCAATGGCGGCGTGTATTGGCTTATAGACGTAAATATAATGCCATTATCGAACCTGTTAAAATTTATTTTATAATTATTTTTAGACGAAACGTAATTTTTCTAGGAAATGTTGAACTTTCATTCTGCCTTTTACTGCAGTTACTAATATGCACATCACATCCGATATTTCTGGACCATCTTCATGCTTATATGGGTCAATTCTTTGTCTGATTGTTCAGTGTTTCTCAGAATGAAGCAACTCTTGTTTCCTCCATCTATTAATTTATTTCGATCTGAAGTGGTGAAAGTGAAGCGTTTTTGCTGTTGTGTCGGCAAATATGACGGTTACAATCACGTAATGTTGTTTACCGAGTAGGCCCACCAATAACGCTGCGGCTGATTTGAACCTTATTCAAATGATAAAACTTTACATTGCACCAACTTCAAAACACTCATTTTCAGCAGAACGCTCATTTTTTGTGCACCAGGACTTTTTAAATGAACATCTAGTGCTTTGTTTAAGGTGGTATTGTTTGCAAGATGTATCATATTTTTTGGCCAAACTTATTAAAGAGTAACAACTGCAAAAATTGCGTCTGTGTATGCACACAGCAAAAATTGCATAAATGGGTTTAAGTGTATCTTAGTAATACTATTGAACAATTGCCAAAAGAATGTCCAAAAGTACAAGCGACTACCAACTTCATAATTAGATTCAAATGTAACTTAAAATGCACTCACATTTAATATTACAGTGCCAATATTAAATTGTGTACTTTTAAAATATGCTTTCAGTGTTAGAATGACAAATCCAAGCATACATTTTAAAAAATATAAAAAATGTGTAAAAAGAAATTTCAAATAAGTACAATTACAAACATTATACATAGCATGCACTTAAAGTATATTTTTGTATAATATATTTCAATAAATTGTAATATAGTACGATTGTTTTAAAGTATGTTAAAAGTGTTAGCATGAAAGCATAATGTTTGTATGCTTTTGATACATTTACAAAAAGTACAATTTTTGTAAGTACATTTTAGCACATAAAGTACACTTTTTTTTTTTTTCAGGGAGTGGGTGCCGGAGGTTATTTGAGGTCATCTGTTCTGTCACTCGGGTGTTGATGACTGCATGAGGCAAACAGTTTTTCTAGTGTGCTCAATGTGCTTAATTACTGGTTTTGGGGAAAAAAGAATATTATTTAAATTGAAATGAAAAACGGACTGGTGAAGGTAAATAAATGTCATACTGACATTTAAACATGAAGGGAAGTGTCATCAGTGGCTGATTGGGTAGAAGTGGGAACTACGCCCTAACGATCGACAACCAGTAGTGCAGGTGGGACGAAGTCGCTGCCCTGTATTATTGGTACTTAGTTGTCTTGACTCACACGTGACCCTTCGTCGTATAAGAAGATGTACAGAATATGTGTGTGTATGTGAATCAAATGAAAATAAAATATGTTTGTCATTTTTAGGCTCTTCACTGTTTATCAGTGTAGATTTATTCAGGTCATTTACTTTCTTCTCTTTATAGTAAACTTTTGCATGTAACAATGAATGATGATGTATATATACATTTTCTTGAATGTTTTAAATTGATCAATTTTCAAATACAGTATTTCCCAACACCAGCAGTATTGTAGATTTAAAGTAGATGCATGATTAAATGTTTACATCGACATTTTTTTTTGGTTGAAACATTTATTGAGCGAAAACAAGGTTAGATAATCAAAACCAGAGGGAATAAAAGTTACAGAAAACAGACGAAAGCAGAAACAATGAAAGCATCAGAGGCCCAGTAGTCTGGTCAGGACTGGGAACACAATATGACAAATAATGACTTTAATTTGGTCTCCCACATTCAGTAAACTGTTACTTTTGACAAACAGATAAGTTCCCTTCACTAAACGTTCATCCATCATCAGTTTCACCTGTGCACCAGAACATCAGTTTCCATTAGAACAAGTTAACGCATTAAAAATAAAGGCATCACATGAATTTGATTGAGTGATGTTTTCTTCCTGAAACCAAGCCCTCATGGAAATTTCAAATAAAAATAAAAAAGTTTATTCCAGACACAAAATGTTCAAAATGAACTAATCCTTGTCTTATCATCCACCAGAACTGATGTGGAGACAAGAACAGGACACCATACTGTAAATGAATTTGATTTTTCACATGGGATAGGGTGGAGGAAATACATAAAGTTATAATATCGAGAAATATAGCAGGTTTTCTCTTGGTTTCTCTCTGGTACACTTAAAAACCAACAAGCATCTAAACCAGGGATCCTCAGTCGTGGTCCCCGAGGGTCCTGCAGGTTCTAGAAGTTTCCCTGCTGCAACACCTGATTCAGACTCAGACTTGTGCAGAAACTGAAATCAAGCTCCAAAACAATTTGCTTTGCCAAGGGACCTTTATGCATATAAAGCTCCTCCTAATGATTTTGCTAATTTTGTTTTATTTATTTATTTATTTACTTATCTATCGAATTATGAAAATCATCATCATGTAGATCAAAGTTGTTGTTGGAGTGAGAACATTTCCATAGAGAGCCACTTTGCATCAGCAGCACCATGCTCCAGTGCTCTGGGAGAGTTTATAGTCCTGAGAGATGAAGACTGGATGACTGACAGCTGTCCTTCATGACAACAGAAGCCACAGAAATCCTCCTCATGAAAAACATGACTTTGATCTGCGTCCTCATCTGGACTCTCCTCTGCTGCTGCTTCACAGGTAAAGTCCAGAGAATCCAACTCCTCTCCTCTATGAACATCCGTCCCTCTGAAATGAAGCCCACAAAAGCATGAAGCTGCTTTATGTTTTTGTCTCTGTATCCTCAGAGTCCAGAGGACATGTCACAGTGAGACAGCCTGCAGCAAAGACATCTGATCTGGGAGGAACCGTCACCATCACATGCAGAACCAGTCAGAACGTAGCTAATGGCAACCTTTTAGCCTGGTACCAACATAAAAATGGACAACCTCCGAAGCTCCTGATATACTATGCTAGCAGGAGAGCATCAGGGATTCCAGATCGTTTTACAGGCAGTGGATCAAACTCTGACTTCACTCTGACCATCAGTGGAGTTCAGGCTGAAGATGCTGGAGTTTATTACTGTCAGAGTTATCACAGCGGTGGTGTGTTCACACAGTGAAAAACAGTCGTACAAAAACCTCCCTCAGTCAAACTGAACAGAAACTGAACTGACTGCTGCAGAGACTGATACAGTTCACTGAACAGTTACAATCACTAATGCACACACTCACATTGCACCAACCCAATCATTATAACTTTAGTGCTTTAATTAAAATAAAAACAGATGAGGACAACTTCACTGACTGAAAACTATCTTGCAGTAAAAACACTAAATATAATCATTGTATGTTTTATTCTTAATTTTTTTAAACAATCATATTTGCAGAAAGAAACTTGTAGCAACAACAAGCAATAGTCGTGGAAAACACATGAAATCTTCAAACTAAGTTTCTCTGAGGATTACGACCGTCTTAACTACTGAACTTAAAATGTAAATGAAACATATGAAGACCCTCGTCATCATTGGAAAACTTAGACATAATATAACACAAATTAAGATAATATTACTTTACTTACTCATCAGGGCCCATTGAGGACCGAAGAGGGAGTGACTCTCCTAATATCAGATGATCATGATCACATGGAGCTTTACTTTGTTATTAAACGTCTCTAACATGTTTTATTCTTTTAAGAAATTTTTCAAAATTGTTAATTTAAAAAAGTTTTCAATTAATATTTCTTCTGATACATCAGGTTTGTCCCAGAGTCTCAGAACATTTAAAGAATGAATGATTGATTTTGATCTTAAAATTTTAACTTGTATTTACAATATTTTATGTTGCTGTATGATGCTGCATGAAGACCTGAGGAAATCTCAATTTATAACTTTACCATAAATATCCAAATCTTTTAAAACTATTTACACACTAAAAGCTCATTTCTGTAAAACAAGATCTTATTGATAAATAAAGGGAAGTCATTAAATCTGATTTCTTGCTAGAAAATAATAAAAAAGTGAAGATGATGAGATGATGAGGATGATGAGCAGCTGACTGACTGTGTGTGTTTGCATATGTGTCCTGCCTCTCTGCTTCCAGCTATTAAGAGGTCAGTGTTGATCAGTGGCTGTTCAGACCTTTCAGAGACACAATGATGATGTCGCTGACTCTACTGCTGACCACCCTGGGGCTCCTTGTTCAGGGTGAGACTCCCTTGTGAAAACTGCTTCAGGATGCAACCAGGTTCACCACAATGATGTTCTGCTGTGATGGAGAAACACTGAAAAAAGCAGCATTCACCTCCTTCCATCTGTTCTCAATCTGTTTGAATGTTGATAATTTTCTCCATGTTGGATTTGATTATAAAACCTTTCTCCTCTTTTTCACATTTTCCAGGATCATCAGGTCAGGTCACCGTCACTCAGACTCTTGGAACTCAGTCTGTTTCTCCAGGACAAGATGTCTCTATAAAATGCAAAGTCAGTCCAAGTACATATAGCTGCATGAGGTGGTATCTTCAGAAACCTGGAGAAGCTCCTAAATTTCTTGTCATGTGTGATTAAACTTCTGGTCGGTTCAGGACAACAAGTTCTGGGAATACTGACTTCACTCTGACCATCAGTGGAGTTCAGACTGAAGATGCTGCAGTTTATTACTGTCAGAGTTATCATAGCATCAACAGCCAAGCTGTGTTCACACAGTGAAAAGTGATCGTACAAAACCCTCCCTCAGTCAGACTGAACAGAAACTGAACTGACAGATGATACAGTTCAGTGAGAACACACTGACAAACACAAACTCATTATCGAAGAGAGAACATGTGCTTTGCATTTTCGTTTTTTCTGATATGACTTTATCCATCCAAGTTTTTTTATTTTAAAATTTCTTCCTCTCAAAGAGCTGCACGATCTGAACACAGTTCATTTTTAGTCTGAGCTGTCATTTCCTGCTCAGGTATAATCACTTTTAATTACAAGGTTCACATTTCTATCATAGTGTCACAGATCATCTCCAATAACATGAAGAAAATAATATGACAGAAATATCAAAGTCAGTTTTTAATTTACTCATTCATTCATTTACTTCTGACTTATAAAGTATAGACCAAAAAATGTCTTTCATAACTTTATATTAATGATTAAAATGTCTTTATGTTTTACCTTTGCAACTATAACGATTTTGAATCAGCTATGGTGTAATTTCTTGTTTATTTTATGCAACTGGTGAAACTGATTATATTTATTTCACCAAAACATTGATGAAAACACTTGCTTTTGTAAAATTATCTTTATTAAGTTGAGAATATTTCAGTTATAAAAGTAAGAGAAAAGATATTAAGAAAAAAAATTATACAGAGGAAAAATCTGGTTGATCAGAAAATGAGAGAAGGTGTGGTTGATACAGAAGACTGATTCTGTTTGTATTCTGTTACATTTCTCAGAATCCCAGTGAGTCAGGTCAGTCCTGGGAACACTGGTCTCTCCTCAGTAACTCTGAGACTGGAGACTGGGAGCCCTGAGTGGCCTTACAGGTAACAGAGACCACCTTCCTCCAGTCATCTGCAGAGAAACTCAGGGTGCTGCTCCAGCTGTAGTGGCCGTCCTTCTGCAGCATCCCGGGACTCTTTTTCTCCTCATAGCTGATGCTGCTGCTGCCGTCCACCTTCCAGGACAGACTCCAGTCTGAGGGGAAGCCCTTGTTGGCCAGACACATGAGTGTGGCCTTCCCCTGGTCCACTTCTTTACTGGAGGGGGGCAGCACCGTCAGGGTGGGCTCGACTCGACCCACTGCAGAGAGAGAGACACATTGCAGACATTAGATGAAACCCCTCCTCACTGTTTCACTTCTCACTTTCATTTCAGTTACCATAGCAACAGATGTGCATCACTGCTGAACCACAGCAACAGACAGGTTTCAGGACTAAACATAAATATGTACAAGACTTTTTTTTTAGATGTTTTCAGTTTCTTTTGAGTCACTTTGCTTCAAACTTAAATCATGAATTAGAATTTAAAAACAGATTTTCAACATTCACGCCAAGTTGTCACTTGTCAGTCATGTCAGTCAGTCATTTTCTGTACCGCTTATCCAGTCCAGGGGGTTGCTGGAGCCTATCCCAGCTATTATCAGGCGAGAGGCGGGGTACACCCTGGACAGGTCGCCAGTCTGTCGCAGGGCCAACATGGAGAGACAGACAACCATTCACGCTCACATTCATTCCTAGGGGCAATTTAGAGCGATCAATT
Organism: Atherinomorus stipes; assembly: GCA_023101725.1. Lineage (NCBI taxonomy): Eukaryota > Metazoa > Chordata > Actinopteri > Atheriniformes > Atherinidae > Atherinomorus > Atherinomorus stipes. Next base: position 13,552 of record JALJCO010002660.1, read on the forward strand.
AACCTAACATGCACGTCTTTGGACTGTGGGAGGAAGCCGGAGTACCCGGAGAGAACCCACGCATACACGGGGAGAACATGCAAACTCCACACAGTTGGAATTGTTCGAACCCCCTCCCCAGCCGGGAATCGAACCAGCGACCAGCTGCAGTGCTAACCACCACGCCACCGTGCAGCCATTGTCACTTGTCTTCATTATTAATCAGATTTCTTACAGTTTTCAGAAATTATCATGCATTTTATATCATGTAAGTGATTAAGAATATTTAAATCTATGTTTCATGCTCCCTACATTGTATAAACCTTTAATTTTTTTTCTTACCACACAGCTGTCTAAAAGTATCTTCTTTTTATTATCATACAAACTAACTTGATCAATAAATTACATTAAATCAATCTGATACATCCAGTATTGTGTAACTTTTTAACTGATGTGTAAAAACATGGGTTAGTTTATATTTGTTATAAATGAAAAAAAAAAACTAGTTCTTGATGGCTCTGAATTCTTTTTTACATTAATAATAAAACTGGACAAAGAAAATCAAATAGTTTAGACAAATAAGTAACTTGCTCTGTTCACAGATTTCAGTTCATTTAATGTTTAAGTAACATTTATTTTCATTTTCTTCAGATTTCAGATAACTAACAATTTTCTGACTGAAAAAGTTAAGACCTTGATTTTGAAGTTTTTTCTTTGTTTTCAAATGAAAATGCTGAACTTCATGTCTAAACTCATCAAATTAGTGACAGAGATCATGTTTTTTTTAATCTTAAACTGTTCAACATGTATGTCATTTTCTGCAGGAAAACTTTTCTAAAAACTTATTAGACTGACAAATATGAAATTGCATTATCAGTAAAACAAATAATCACAGAGAAATACTACTGAAAAAGTTTTTAGTTTTCCCAAACATATAATCTGAGTTAATAATCATAATAATGATTAAAAAAAACGTAAAGTGATCATAAAAATTACCTTCATTTTAAATACAGCAGAAAGTCTGAATCTAAGGTTATAGGGAATTAAATGTACTTACAGTTAACATGCAGTCTGGTTCCTCCACCGAACGTGTACCACAGTGATACAAACTCATTGAACCGCCGTACAAAAAACCTCTGATGTACAGAGACACGGCTCTCTGACTCTGAAACAAACAACGCAGCAGAACATTTCTAATGTTTGCAAACTCAATACTGATTTTCAGAATACTTTATAAATATTGAAAAATATCTTTACATTTTATTGTACAATGATAGTAGTTTTGAAGTGATTAGGTTTAAAAAACAAAAAAAGAGCTTTGAAGTACTCCTGGACTCTTAATTCTCTGTAAAAAATAACTATTTATAATTAATTTTAAAGCTGAATGACTCAAATTTAGTGTAAGTGGGAAAATGTTTCATTTTTAAGATTGATGTTTATACTGTACAATATGTGTGATCATGAATTAGGAGGGATGAAACTAAGAGTCTATTTCCAATGTTGTCCATTAACCTCAAACTCTCACGTCATGCATAATGACATTATTTTTTATTTTTTTAATCATCATATGTACTGATCCATTATCACTATCATCATTTTTCGGGCTGCCTGATTAACCCCTTTTGTCTTTCTATCCACATACAGCACGACTCTGGGGCACTTTTTTAATATCTCAAATGCAGCCGGCGATTAGGAAGGCTACTTGTTTTCCACCAACTTTCATATAACAGAGTTCGATTGTGCCCGAGCCAAAAGGTCCATAAAAATCCACAAAAACTTGTCAATATTCCTCCATACTGCTCGTCCAATGTAATCCAAGTGTCCTAAGTGGGTAGCGTCCACAATTTACTCAAAACAACGTAATTTACTATATTTTTAGAGCCTAAACAGTGGTACATCTTACTTCCGTGAAGCACCCAAATGTGCATTCACGAAACTACGGAAGCCTCTGCGTTTAGAGCCTGCTCTGCCGATATTACAAGTGTAGAAGAAGAAATTAGCTGTTTACATTGTGCTAAGCGACAGAGCTGCATATAAAACCGGGACAAACACATGAGGGGTTGGATATTGATTTAAAACAAAGAATGAAAACAAAAGAGAACGCACAATCTGTCTGCCGCGCCTTCCGTAGTTTCATGAACGCACATCGGCGTGCTAGCAGGAAATGCGATGTAGTATTGTTTAGGCTCTAAAAATATACTAACTGAAGTAGTTTCGAGTAAATTCTGGACACTACCCACTCAGGACACTTGGATTACATTGGACGAGCAGTATGGAGGAATATTGACAAGTTTTTGGTGACTTTTATGGACCTTTTTGGCTCAGTCACAATCGAACTCCATTATATGAAAGTTGGGGGAAACGACAAGTCGTCCTGATTGCCGGCTGCATCTGAGATATTAAAAAAGTGCTCCAGAGTCTTGTTCACCATGATGGTAAGTGAAAAATAAAGTTACATCATTCTGTGGGTGTACTATTCCTTAAAGTTATTAACTTATTGGCACTGCTCCTTTCCTTTTTGGTTTGTAAAAATCCTACTTAAGGTTTGTGTTGTTTTCCCAGTTTGGCTCCTCTTTAGGCTTTGTCTGTTTGGTTTCATTACATTGAGTAATGTCATTAACCCCAACTCCTTTCAGTTAGTTTTCTAGTATTGTTTATGCATTTTTAATTTACATCGAACAATAAAACTTTTCCACCTTTTCCATCTGAAGCAGTCTTTTGTTCACGTTTCTGATCACAGCTGAGCTGGGACGTAACAACCAATGTGATCAAGTTGCTGTTGGAATGAGAACATTTCCATAGAGAGCCACTTTGCATCAGCAGCACCATGCTCCAGTGCTCTGGGAGAGTTTATAGTCCTGAGGGTTGAAGACTGGATGACTGACAGCTGTCCTTCATGACAACAGAAGCCACAGAAATCCTCCTCATGAAAAACATGACTTTGATCTGCGTCCTCATCTGGACTCTCCTCTGCTGCTGCTTCACAGGTAAAGTCCAGAGAATCCAACTCCTCTCCTCCATGAACATCCGTCCCTCTGAAATGAAGCCCACAAAACCATGAAGCTGCTTTATGTTTTCGTCTCTGTATCCTCAGAGTCCAGAGGACAGGTCACAGTGACTCAGCCTGCAGCAAAGACATCTGATCTGGGAGGAACCGTCACCATCTCATGTAGAACCAGTCAGAATGTTTATTACAGCTCTCCATACCACTATTTAGCCTGGTACCAACAGAAAGATGGACAAACTCCTAAACTCCTCATTTATCGTGCTAGCAGCAGAGCATCAGGGATTCCAGATCGTTTTACAGGCAGTGGATCAAAGTCTGACTTCACTCTGACCATCAGTGGAGTTCAGGCTGAAGATGCTGCAGTTTATTACTGTCAGAGTTTTCATCTCATCAACAGTCAGTGGGTGTTCACACAGTGAAAAACAGTCGCACAAAAACCTCCCTCAGTCAGACTGAACAGAAACTGAATTGACTGCTGCAAAAACTGATACAGTTCACCGAACGCTTACAAACACTAATGCACATATTTCAATGGGCCAATCATTTTATCATGAGGGCTCTCATAAAGATAACCTTTTAGATGCTATTTACTGAAAACTAGCTTGGTGAAAACACAATTTGTTTATAGATACTTCTTAAATTAAATTTTAATCATTTTGTAGACGGAAACAAGAAGCAGCAAAATAAGACACAGAAAATGTGTTTGACCTTTAACCTCAGCATCTTTGAAGATTTCAACCATCTGAACTTTACATGACTTTAAGTGTGAAAACAGGTATGAAGATGCTGCTTAATATCAGAAAACTGTGCCAGAAATCCACCAAACTTTAGACAATACACAGACTACATATATGAATCTCTAATGAATCTCTCTAAAGTGAACTGTTAGTCAGAAATGATATTTTATTAAATTTTTGTTTTTATGTCTCATTATTTTGCTTCCCTTGTGGCTCGGGGCCCGGACTTCTTGCTGGTAGTAATGTGTGATCCAGCTGAAATCAGATCTGCTGCAGATCAGTCCCGTCAGCCTTTTAAGCTCTAGTATTCATTGGCAGATTGTTGCCTTACCAAGTGGTGCAAAACCCACCAGAATATTTTGTTCTGAGGAAAGATTCTCTTTTGTGACTCCTTTTAGAAGAAACCCATGTTTGGACTATTAACCTGTGTACCCAGTACCTGTTTTTCCTGTTTCACCACCTCTGCCTCAGTTACTGATCCCTTCAAGATTCTCAGCTTACAAAATAAACTTTATTTTTACTAAATTGCTGTTTTCTCTTTCCTGACTCCAGTCTGTGTTCCCACTTGCTGCTTAACACTGTGAGTGTCTGAGTTTCTTCTTGTATTGATTTAGTTTTTAAAAAAGGTTTACAATTAAAATTTCTTCTGACATTTATGAGTTTTTTCTAAGACTTTCAAAACATGAAAATGTTCAGTCATTTAGATTTTTGTAGTTTTAATTTTCAGTTTTGATGTTGTTGAGATGCTGCATAAAGACGTGAGAAAATCTCACATTATTCATAACTCATCAAATTATCATCCAAATATTTTCATAATTTTTACACAATAATAGATCAAATTTCTGTGAGATCTTATTTATGAATAAAGGACAGCTATTAAATTTGATTCCTTAGAACAGAAACAAGTTAAAAGTGAGAATGAAGATGCTGAGATGATGAGGATGATGAGCAGCTGACTGACTGTGTGTGTTTGCATATGTGTCCTGCCTCTCTGCTTCCAGCTGTTAAGAGGTCAGTGTTGATCAGTGGTCGTTCAGACCTTTCAGAGACACAATGATGATGTCACTGACTCTACTGCTGACCACCCTGGGGCTCCTGGTTCAGGGTGAGACTCTCCTGTGAAAATTTTGCGTCGGGATGCAACCAGGTTCACCACAATGATGTTCTGCTGTGATGGAGAAACACTGAAACAAGCAGCATTCACCTTCTTCCATCTGTTCTCCATCTTAAATCATCTTCTTCTGTTTGGATGCTGATCGTCTTTCTTCAACTGTATTTTTCTCTATATTCTTCTTCTCTTTCTTGTGTTTTCCAGGTTCATCAGGAGAACAGGTCCTGACTCAGACTCCTGGATCTCAGTCTGTTTCTCCAGGACAGACTGTCTCCATCAGATGTGAAGCCAGTTCAAGTGTTGGCACCTGTCTGAACTGGTACCTTCAGAAGGACGGAGAATCTCCTAAACTTTTAGTCTACTATGCTTCGTCTCTTCAGTCTGGAGTTTCAGGTCGTTTTAGTGGAAGTGGATCTGGAACTGATTTCACTTTAACAATCAGTGGAGTTCAGCCTGAAGATGCGGGAGTTTATTATTGTCAGCAGTGTAACAGCTGGCCGTTCACACAGTGAAACAACGTCGTACAAAAACCTCCCAGCTGCAGAGGAACTGATCTGAACCAACGGCCGTGAAGAATAAATTCTTTAATATTTTCAATTAAGCTAGTATATTACTGTTAGAATGTTTTGAAGATCAAAATATTTAGATTTTGTGTTTCCTTAAGTTAATATCTTTTAAAGTCCAAAGTAATTCTGACTTACATTAAATCTCATACAAGACATTTTAATGCTCCACTAACCAAGGGGTTCAACAGAATTCTGACTCTTTAGCCAAAGAAAGTTGACGTTGTTGGAAAGAGACTTAAAAATTTAATGTACTCAAATTTTTAAAAGGAAGAAAACAATATTTCAAGTTTAAATAAGGCTGAAAAATGTATATTCCTGTGATCTTTATTCCATAATACTGTAAACATCAGTTTAAGTTTAACTTGTAAACTTTTCAGAATCATGAAATGAACCTTAAAGCAAAAATGAGTTCTTGAGTTTTGTGGTGTTTAGAAGCCACAATTGTACTGGATTTATGATGAACTCCAGCTTATTTATAAATATACATGTAAACAAATATATTTATTTATTTGAAATTGAGCATTAATGAAAGCAGTTCCTTTAAATGAGAAGGTCTTCATAATAAGATTAAACAAATCTCAGACAAAGAAGAAAACCAGAAATAAATAAAGTATATCAGAAAGTCCCAGTGAGTCAGGTCAGTACTGGGAACACTGGTTCCTCCACTGATCTGCAGGGAGCCTCAGGATGCTGCTCCAGCTGTAGAGGCCGTCCTTCTGCAGCATCCTGGGAATCTTTTTCTCCTCATAGCTGCTGCTGCTGCTGCTGTCGTCCACCTTCCAGGACAGACTCCAGTCTGAGGGGAAGCCCTTGTTGGCCAGACACATGATGGTGGCCTTACACTGGTCCCATTTTATACAGGAGGGGGGCAGCACTGTCAGGTGGAACAAACCATCAAAAAGAAGGAAGAGACAGAAAAGTTTAGATGAATCTCCTCAGTGTTTCACTTCCTTTTCTTGCTCCAGTAACCACAGCAACAGACAAGTTTCAGGACCATAAAGATAAAAATGTTCAGGACATTTTCTTCTGCAGATGTTTTCAGTCACTTTCAGTCCATTTATACAAACTCATGTAAGATTCATTTTGTCTAAACCACATAATGTGGTCATTTGTGCTCATTTTAAAATAATATCTTTAAAGTATAATTATTATATATTTTCATCTGACCAAATGTGTTTCCATATTCATACATTTATATTTTTAAACAGTTCATCAGTTCTTTTTCCAAACTGATGTTTCTATTGTCATGTGAATCCCAATGTCTACGAACTGGATACATAATGAAAACCAATGAACTTTAGATTTGTCTCCCACATTAAGTAAACTGTTTTTGGAGAAACAAATCAGCTCCCTTCACTAAAAGTTCATCCGTCTTCAGTTTCACTTGTTTTTATCAGAACATCAGAGTTTTCATCAAAACAAGCTGGCAATACATACATTAATTAGACTAAAAAAAAAAGAAAAGAAAAAAAAAAACAACTAATCCTTGTGTCATCACACACCAGAGCCGATGTGGAGACAAACCCAAGGCACCATGAGTTTGGTTCTTTTCCTTCCACAGGGAGGGGAGGAGGAAATATAGTATAGGGATATGATATCTCAATATCCAGGAGGTTTACTCTTGGTTTCTCTCTGGTAGGCTAAAAAACCAACAAGCATCTAAACCAGGGATCCCCGGTCCTGGTCCTCGAGGGCCAGGTCCTGCAGGTTCTCGAAGTTTCTTGCTGCAATACCTGATTCAGACTCAGACTTGTGCAGAACCTGATATAAAGCTAAGAAAAATTTGTTTTACGCAGAGGAGCTTTATACTGGGCTCATATTCATAATGTTATATAATGTATCTATTCCACTTTTTATTTATTTCTTAATATTGTATTAAAACAAAATTTACATAATATTGTTGGACCTGATGGGGCGGGGGTTAATCAATGTATGCTACTGATATTTTCTAAGCATGACAACTTTTGGGGAACAAAAGTTACTTTGTACAAATAAGGTCAAAGTCCAGTTCTAGCAGACAACAAACAATTCTTGTGAAAAATGTTCTGAAATGAAGAATCAAAAGATTGT
>JALJCO010002661.1:0-13838 GCA_023101725.1 Atherinomorus stipes
TGGACTAGTTACCTCATCGTTGCATAATATTTATTTTTATTTTACAATCTTTTGTCAATAGCAGCCGGTGCGGTCAAGCCATGTTGCTATCGTTTAAGTTAGTTAACGTTACAAAATGGTAATTTTTCTCGGCGCTAATGTCGTTGTTTTATAACGTGCTTGTGCCGATAACAGTAAGACAACCGGGCTGATGTCATCTCCCGTAGTCGCAGTTATGGAACAATAGTTCTGTTTTATTCCTTCTGTAAACAAAGATCCTCGCGCTCTTCGCAGGTCGAGTCCTGATGACAATTGTCAGTCAGGTGACGTGTCGGCCAGCTGACTGCAGTCATCTAGGAATTCACAGAACCACAGTTACCTACGTAACTTTCCTTATAGCTGGTGTTTACCTTTCAATAAGCCGTGGTATTTGGTGACAGCCGAATATGTCCATACGCAGGGTTAACAGTGCAAATAAATGTAAATAAATTCTTCTTCTTCTGCATCTTGTTCTTCTTCTGAATTGACAGACTGAACGCCGCTTTGGCGTAATGCTGCCCCCCACAGTTTAAAGACGTATCTGCATTTAAGGGTGTCCCATTTCCAAGTCACAAAATAGCCCTTAACACTTGGTTTTGAGGGCTGCTGATATTGAGGGTTGAGCTTGAGGGTTAAGATTGAGGGTTAAGATAGGAATTGGAATTGAGACAAAGATGCTACCGCTGTACGTTGTTACAGGTAAACATTCAGCCCTGTTGGGACGTGACTGGTTAAAAGAACTGAGGCTGAACTGGCAAGAAGTGTTTCTGCTAAAAAATGAGAGACACTGACTCACTGCAGGAAATTTTTCAAACCTTCTGTGGAATATTTGGGGCATGTGTTCGACAGCATTGGACTCCACAAGGCACCCTCAAAAGTGAAGGCTCGAGTGGAAGCTCCCTCTCTGACGAACGTGAGTCAGCTGAGGTCGTTCCTGGGCTTGTTGACTTACTATGTTAGGTTTGTGCCTAACCTTGCTAACAACCTAAAACCGCTTCACGCGTTGCTGAACAAGTCTCAGCCATGGAAATGGACGGATAAATGCGAATCAGCATTCAAGGAAGTGAAAGCGTCTCTCTCCACATCTGGCGCTCGTACTCATTTTGACCCAACACTGCTGCTCCAGTTAGCATGTGATGCTTCACCTTATGGGGTTGGCGCGGTGGTGTCACATATCATGCCAACAGGAGAGGGAAGACCGATTGCCTTTGCATCAAGAACACTGAGCAAAGCGGACAGTAACTATGCTCAGATAGAACGAGAAGCCCTGTCAATAGTGTTTGGGGTGAAAAAGTTCCACCAATATCTTTTTGGGAGGAAATTTACTTTACTGACAGACCACCGACCTTTGACATCTATTTTTGGTCTCCGCACAGGCATCCCCTCGCTTGCAGCCAGTTGTATGCAGCGATGGGCTCTGCTTCTGTCAGCTCATCAGTATGGCATCAAGTTCAGATGCTCGGAGCAGCATGGGAACGCCGATGGACTTTCGAGACTCCCACTGCCAGTCACTCATCCTGAGTCAACACAAGGAGAAATCCTCTACTTCAAAGACGTTTCTTCTGTCCCATTGACTGCCGATGATGTGAAGAAACACGCACTGATCTCGTTATGTCTGAGGTCATGGAGATCATTTAAAAGGGACGAGGGGGAGACATGACTGCAGACCTGAAACCTTACATGGTGAGACAAAATGAACTTACAGTCCAGTCAGGTTGCTTACTGTGGGGTTATCGTGTCATTATTCCACCATCTCTGAGAGACAGTGTGCTTGAAGAGCTCCACTCTGGACACTGTAGGGTGGTGCGAATGAAGGAGATTGCTCGCAGCTACTTCTAGTGGCCGGGTTTAGATGCAGCAATTGAGGAGAAAGCAAAATCATGTACTGCATGTCAAAAACTGAGGAATCTCCCACAGCTGGCACCATTACATCCATGGGACTGGCCTGAGGAACCATGGCAAAGAGTCCACATAGACTTTGCTGGTCCAATGGAAAACCACATGTTCTTAGTTGTAGTGGACACCCATACTAAGTGGCCAGAAGTTGTGGTCATGAAAAGCACATCTTCAGAGAGAACTGTTGAAGAACTGAGATCTATCTTGGGTCGTTTTGGCTTACCACAACAGCTTGTGAGTGATAATGGCCCAAAACTAGTGTCAGAGGAGAAGACATTCATGGAGGAAAATGGTATTCAACACATCAAGTCTGCTCCGTGTCATCCAGTCACTAATGGACTGGCAGAAAGATTTGTGCAGACAATGAAGCAAGCACTCATATCCTCCAGAGGTGCACAGTCCTTGAACAGGCGCCTAAATGCTTTTCTTCTGTCGTACCGGAACACCCCTCACTCAACAACACAGGTATCTCCTGCTTCAGCCATGTTCAAGAGACAACTCCGAACACGGCTTGACCTCCAACAGAGAGCTCAAGTTGGGAGGCAATAATACAATAAAGTACACTTTTTTTTCACCAGGGAGCCGTATCAAATACAGAACGTTGTGCTGTTTGGGAGGTTTCTCCGTTGATTTTTCTGTCTTGTTTCTTTGAGTCTTTGTCTTTCATTCATTTTTTGACAAAATGAAAAAGATATTTCACACATAAAAGACAAACATCAAACATCTTTCAAAGCAAAACAGAGAAGATCAAAGAAAAATGAAAGATGTTTATTTTATCTTTCTTCCACAGTTTCTTTTTGATCTTACTAAACACATTTACAAAATGTAACGTATTTTCAGATGCCTGATGAGGGAAGTTGATCAGCGTCTGCGACGGACAACCCTCCTGCGGCTGCGGACGACTGAGGTCCTGTGGACTGTCTGAAAACCCTCGATCCATGGATGGTATAAATCAGGAAAACCAGCTCTCCAGTAACGGGTTAGCAGCTAAAAGTCCCCAAGGGTTATTAACCTCAATGGGTTTGACTCCTAAGCTGATCTAAGCTGGTGACGGGGACAATTCGTCCGGACAACTAACTGCCTTAATTCCATAGGGCCTGCCCTTTCTACCGCTGCGAGTCTCTCACGGGTGAACAACCTCTACCCCGGACACCCTCCCAGCTACCCTACTCATTGACAGCTGCCCCCTTAAATGTTTTCCAGCACTTGTTCAAACCGGAATATTTAACATCCAGGAAAGGACAGGATGTTAGGACATGTTAGTTTGGCTGTAACCAACCTGTAAGGACCTTAAAGTTGTTAAAATTAGGCAGGAAATTACCTAGACCACTTTACTTCCCTCAATGAGGGTAGCAACCATCGAACTGTGAAAACGTGAAATAATCACTAATTATTCTTCATGCAGGTTACATTTATTGAAGCAATTTAGCAGGGGATGAAAAGGTATAAACAGCTTAAAATCAACAGAAGTACTATCAGGTAACAATTTATAAAACCCAGTGTAAATGAAATAATCATCTGTCTCCAAAGCCTTACTCTAATTGAGGGATCCGATTCTGTAAAATAATCAAAAATGGGATAACTGAAATTATATCCTGTAATAGAAAGTCCAATAATCAAAGAAAATTCAACAATTCCCAAATTAATCAGAATAATCTCATCATAATTCAACATCTTAACTTCTCCATTCTGTGTAAAATGTTTCACAAATTAATCCTAATTATCTCTCAGTCTACCTTTAAGTGTTGAAAGTCCTTTGGAAACTCAAAGCTGATAACCTGTTAAAAATGTAGGAGAGTGGTCAAAAGTCCAGTATCCGGGGCCCCGGATTGTACCTTAAATCCACTCGATGTGCCCCAGTGACAGCTGTGTTCTAGCCCCTTCGTCCTTAGGGGCTAAGCTGCCACTGTAAGAAGTACAAGGCTAATGCTAAAAGTCCAGAAGCTAAAATCCTTTTCAGTTGAAAGTTGGCTGAGATTACGTCCAGATCTGGTGTTAAAAGTCCAACTGAAAAATAAGCCTTCTGTCCGATTCCTTCAGATGTTAAGGACGCATCCTGCCTTCTCAGATCCACAGAGACGTAATGCCATAATCGTACTTTACAGGTATCTTTTATAACCTTGGTTGGGGGGAGATCACAAGGTCAGGTCTGGCCCGTTTGATTGGCTTGAACAGAAGTTCATGTGTTAGATTCTTCCAGTAAATGACCTAATGTTATGTTGTTTACTGCCGAAAGTTAGGGAGTTTCCAAGTTCCTCTTTCTGCTGGTTACTTCCCTTTTTCATCCGGCTCAAACTGGTCCAGCTGTTGTTTGTTCAAGTCTGACCTGGGGTCATGCTGAGAGCTTAGTCATTCTGACTTTCTACTCTTTTACATTTCAGACAATTGATTACATTCATCACACATCATTTATCATTATTTCAATCATATTGCTATGATCTGCTCCAATACTCTCCTTGTACTAACTCATTCGCAGGGCGGAGTTAGGAACTTAAAACCAGCTTTCCCTGTCCTTTAGCAGTTTCCCTCCTCTCTGACTTTACACACGTCAGTAGCTTTCCTTGATCAACAATCAACAGTTACATGTTTTCACTCATTTGTTATACAGTATTGTTGTACACAATGATGTATTTAGTACATTTCTGTGATTTATAACTCATTTTCTTATGCTCAATCTGCCATCAAAGTCTCTGCTGGCCTGTAGGTCAGAGGTCTGATTTGTCTACCTCTGCTGGCCTGTGTGGGGACCGGCTCCTGTAGACCTGAGATTTGAGCTCCGTTGACAGGACTCTCTGGTGTTTGCGCACAGGGCGGGGGGGCTGTCTACATGCGCGTCCACGTCCACGTCCGGGTGCACGTCTTCCTCTAGGCATGGGGGTTAGGGTTAGGGCTACCTAAGGGTTAGGCTAACCCTAACCTGATTTCTGAGCGCAGTGATCAGCTGTTTTCTCAGCCCTGCAGTGTAGCGCTCAGCAGACCGCTGTGAAAAAAGAACCTGTTTGATTTTACTGAAAATCCAACTCAAATAAAATCATTTCACAGAGGTAAAAGCTCAGTTGTGTTCCAAACCATCTTCTTTTATTGGACTTTGGACTGCAGTGAACACAAGAGCCATGAGGGCTGAGAAGATAGAAAATCCCTATTTAGTCGTAACCTGAACCCGGACCTCTGCTGTTACCCTGCTGTTTGTGGAGTTCCAGGTCCTTGTCCAGGACCAGGACATCATCGTCACTCATCACAGAGCTCAACTTCTCTTCTATGAAAACTTTGTATATATTCTAAACTCACTGATAATTAAAAATTGAAGTTCACAATCACTGTCAAATAAATACTTTTTTTTCAACTTATTCACTCAATGTTTTATTCTGATTTTTTTTAGTTCATTGTGATAAGATAACTGTCAAATAAATTCTCCTCTGTCTCCACCTCCAGTCTGTCTCCTGCAACCAGGTCAAGAAACAACTGGAGAAACTGAACCGGAACAAGGCTGCAGGTCCACATGGTGTCAGTCCCAGAGTTCTCCAGACCTGCTCAGAACAACTATGTCCGGTTCTCCAGCACCTTTTTAACACCAGCCTGAGACAGAACAGAGTTCCTGTGCTGTGGAAAACATCCTGTCTTGTTCCAGTCCCTAAAAAACCACATTCAGCTGAACCAAATGACTACAGACCAGTTGCTCTGACATCTCACATCATGAAAGTCCTGGAGAGACTCTTACTGGCTCACCTCAACAAGCAAGTGAACACCTTTCAGGACCCATTACAGTTCACATATCGTAATGGGCTTGGGGTTGAAGACGCCATCATCTTCCTGCTTCAGAGAGCCCACTCTCATCTGGACCAGTCAGGCAGCACTTTGAGGGTCATGTTCTTTGATTTTTCAAGTGCATTTAATACTATTCAGCTGCTTTGCTATGTCAGAAGCTCCATAACTTCCAGGTGGATCCTCCACAACCACCTGGATTTACGACTACCTCACAAACAGACCACAGTTTGTGAGACTGAAAGGTTGTGTGTCTGAGATGGTGATCAGCAGCACTGGAGCACCACAAGGAACTGTACTCTCACCATTCCTCTTTACACTGTACACCTCAGACTTCCAGTACAACTCTGAGTCCTGTCATCTGCAGAAATACTCTGATGACTCTGCAGTTGTGGGGTGTATCAGAGAGGGACAAGAAGCCGAGTACAGGGAACTGTCACAAGCAGCAAATTAGTGGACCCCAAATCAGAATGCTGGAACTGCAGACAAAGGAGATTTATGAAAGGTTGTTGATGAGGCTGGGTGGGTTGAGATATGGCAAGCAGGCAGACAGGCTGAGGATGCAGGCGTGGTTCATAGTTCAACAGCTTAGCTTTTCCATCATCTTAGTTAGTTGGCGAGTCTTCTGCAGGAACAAAATCAAAGTTGCTATCACTAACAGGCTTCAACTGGGAAACATGAAAGGAAGGATGTACCTTCATGGAAGATGGCAGCTGCAGTCTCATGATTGGTGGGTTGATAACCCTGATGATCTCAAATGGTCCAAGATATCTAGGTGACAGTTTCCTGGACTCGGCTCTCAAGGGTATGTGTTTGGCTGACAACCACACCTTCTGACCCACACAGTAAGTAGGAGCAGGTTTGCGCCTGCAATCATCCAGATGTCCATTTCTGTCAGATGTAGTGATTTACCTCAGTTTATCATAGCCTTAGGAGCACCACCCATTCATCTTATAGCTGTTTGAGCCCAGGCCTGAATGGGAAAGCCTGGAAATGTCTTATCAGAAATAAGTCAGTCTATCTGAGAGGAAGTAAATTCTACAGATTTTCAGTTTCATGGATTTTGCCTTCAGAAATCATGACAGCCACAGATAAGGTGATCACACATATTTATTAACAAGAATGGATAAATCAGCAAAATCAAATCAGTTGAGTTTGAAGATAACAACACCATGAGGAGAAGATGACTTTATGTTGGCTGTGAATGAGTTATGTGTATGTTAATTGTATCATTAGCACTTGTGATAACGAAAACAACTTGAAGGAGGATGAGATTAAGAGAGAGAGAAACTTGTAAACTTATTGTTATGGAAAATAATGGTTCTGAATACTTAATTATGCTAATGAACTCTCGCATGGAGGAGATGCAGAGTCCATCAATCAATCTATAATTTGGAGTGAATGTACTCAATTTGGATTAACATTCAAGTTAAATAATTTGGTTATAATTTAGATTAAACTGTCAGACACGTGTATATTTGTTCAAGGTGCTATTTTGGATCCTACTGTACTTGGTACGCCGGTCCTCTCTGGACAACCCTGACCCGGTGGCCAGTCCAAATCAGCGTGTTCTGAAGGAGTTGATGCGTGGAGCAGTGAGTCCGGAGCTAGATTGAGATTCTGGAATCTGTCCCACAGAGTTCCAGAACAGAGAGACGTGGCGGTGGACGACAGTTGCTGGGATAGGTCTGAATTTAACAACTACAGACTTTACAGAGGAAGTTCTGCGTTTGGGTCCAGCAGTAACCTTCAGAAAAATCTATTAAAGAAAATGGAAAGCTCAGTCCTGATGACTAGTGGAGGTTTCTAGAGATACTAGGTCATGATTTATCAAACAAAAAGGGAAAATAACTTTCTTAGTTCGGACTGTAGTCTATTGTCAAGATCTTTTGTGTGCAGACAAAGGATTACACATGTGGAGAGAAACAAAAGAGACAACACGAAAATAATTACAAGGATGGAAACAAAACAACAAACTCTCCAGGACAAAGACTTGGAACAAACTCTGCTGAAAGCAAGATTAGAGAGCGGTCCTCTGGTTTGAAAGGCCCGCCTCAAAGGGGGCCTTAACCAATTGTGACGCGATACATCACTACAGGGAGTGACTAAGCGTTAGCATGGAGCTCATAGAATCACATTACACAGGCGACTGTTTCTCTCTCCTCATTCTCATTAAGATGTAAGCACAATCAATAATTAAGGTTTCTTTGATTACAAACAAAATGACATGTAGGAGCTTGAAGTCATCTGTGTGGCTGAAAAGGAAACATCTCAAAACTTTATATTCTAAATAGCTGGAAACAGATTAGAAAGTTCAACTCACATTTAATTAAATCGAAATTGTTGATTATCATTCAAATTCAATGGTGTATATGTAAAGGAATGAACCTTGTTTAAATTTGCTATTAACTCTTAAAGACTTTCTTGCCTGATCAAATCAGATTCTTTATCAAGCAGACATCTTGGTGATCTGTAGTGTGCAGTTCATGTGTGATCAAATTGATTAAATGATCAAAAAAGGGAAGTTAAAGAACAACATAAAAATAAAGAAAATCATGTCAAAAGAAGAATCAAGTTATATGCAATTAAATCAGATTATATGGAATTAAATCAAATTAATTCAAAGTAAAAATCCAATTCAAATGTTTAATACAAGAAAGAGGAACACATTCTTGAAATTCTGATATCCTTTTAAAACTGAAGGAAAAAGGAAACCTGGTGTGAGGAGAACGTTGCTTTTGGTCCCATGGTTTGCAGAAAGAGATAAGAAGTGTCACTTTGATGGAGACCAGCTTCGATGAGACAAAGAGATCTCAGGTCATAGGAGAGTCAAACAAGCAATTATAAGAAAGTTCTGCCATTTGTGTGAATCATTCTTCACATTAATGCGAGCATCTGTGTTTCTGTTTATTCAGGGGTGATCAGAGTCAGGGTAGACGTTTATCTTGGGGGTTTTAGTGGCTCTTTTAAGAGAACTAGGTGATAAGACTTGAGCCTTCTGCACTGCAAGGGGGAAGGCCGGGCTTCTCTTGTTATCCTGGAAGAAGGCAGCGTCTGTCTGGTGGAGGGCAAAGATCATTATTTTATCCAGGTTATGGTTGTTATTAATCCTGGAATGCAGGATCCCAACACAGAGGTTCTGAGCAGAGCTGCCTTGGTCTCTCTCCATGGCCTCCGGCAACGATGAAGATGCCCCAAAGACGCCTCAAAGGGAGATAGTCCTGTAGCTGATAACGCGAGGGAGTTATGAGCATATTCCACCCAACTCAGATGGTCACTCCAGGTAGAAGGGTTAGCAGCTGCTACACACATTGCAGAGCCAACTCCAAATCTTGGTTTGCCCGTTTAGCCTGGCCATCGGTCTGTGGATGGAAACCAAGCTCCAAGGGCTTGACAAAAAGCTTTCCACACCTGAGGTAAACTGAGGACCGCGATCAGAGACAATATCCACAAGGATTCCATGAAGTCTGAAGACATGTTGAGTTACGAGTTTGGCAGTTTAGGTAGTGCCACGTAATGAACTGCTTTGGAAAAACGATCCACAATAGTCAGGATAGTTGTATTACCTTCAGATAAAGGCAGGCCAGTGACAAAATCCAAAGCTACATGCGACCATGGCCTGCTGGGAGTAGGAAGCGGGTGGAGGAGACCAGCAGGAGGCAGAGAGGAAGCCTTTCCTCTAGCACAGATAGTGCAAGCTGCTACATCAGGGATGGGCAACTCCGGTGCTCAAGGGCTGGCATGCTACGGATATTGTGAGTTTCCCTGTGGTAACATACCTTGTGACCTGTGCAGAGCTTCACATCAAGCTCTGCACAATTACCCATTGACTGGAGTCAGGTGTGTTGCAGCCTGGAAGCTGCTAATACCTGCAGGATGCCGGCCCTTGAGGACCAGAGTTGCCCATCCCTGTGCTACATACTCCCGGACATCCTTTTCCATTGAAGGCCACCAAAAGCACCTCTTGAGGAGAGAGAGCATGCATGCCGAACCAGGATGACAAGCCACGCGAGAAGCATGTCCTCACTGAATGACCTGGAAAGGAACAGAGCTGGGAACAGACGGTTAGGGGGCCCATTACCTGGATCAGGGTTGTTCCTTAGAGCATCCCTTACAGTCTGTTCCACTTTCCAGCTAACAGCAGCAACCAGGCATGACGAAGGTACTATAGTATCCTGACTAAGAGGAGAGTTTTCAGGGCTGAACTGTCGTGAGAGGGCACCTGGCTTTGTGTTCTTGGATCCAGGTCTGTAAGTAATGACAAAGTTAAAGGGTCCAAAAAATAAAGCCCACCGAGCCTGGCGAAAGTTAAGTCTTTCTGCAGTCTGGATGTATTCCAGATTTTTGTGATCTGTCCACACAATAAAGGGCACTTTTGTCCCTTCCAACCAGTGTCTCCAGACTTCTAGAGCCAGCTTAACGGCCAACAGCTCACAGTCCCCTACATCATAGTTCCTCTCTGCAGGTGATAGGCATCAAGAGAAAAAGGCACAAGGGTGCAGCT
The DNA here is from genome assembly GCA_023101725.1 of Atherinomorus stipes. Classification (NCBI taxonomy): domain Eukaryota; kingdom Metazoa; phylum Chordata; class Actinopteri; order Atheriniformes; family Atherinidae; genus Atherinomorus; species Atherinomorus stipes. The sequence goes on from JALJCO010002661.1 coordinate 10,181, forward strand.
GACTTGTCTGGGGTTATCGTTGGGAAAGTATTGCCCTAACCCCAATATCAGATGCGTCAACCTCTACAATGAACTGTCTGGAGGGATCCGGTTGATTAAGCACAGGAGCTGTGGTGAAGTCTGTTTTCAGTTTTTGAAAAGCTCTCTGCTTCTTCTGACTGCGTAAAGGGAACCTTGGAAAAGGTAAGGCGAGTTAAAGGGGCTATACCTTGGCTGAAGTTCCTTATGAGCTGCTGTAGAAATTGGCAAATCCAATGAAAAGTTGCAACTGTTTAACAGAGTCAGGTCTTGGCCAGTCAACCACTGCTCTCACCTTTTCAGAATCTGTCTTCATCTGCCCAGAAAGTTCACCAACTCCACATGAAATTCATACTTTTCGGCCTTTACAAACCGTCTGTTCTCCAACAGCCATTGGAGAACCTGGCAAACATGGATAATGTGTTCAGTGTGGTTCCTTGAAAAGATCAAAATATTGTCCAAGTACACAAAAACTAAACAGTTAATTAAGGGTTTTAATCGGCGGAGCTACTTTAATCTCTGGAGGAGCTTGTCAGAGAGTACCAAGGGCTCATGTTAATTTTTTCAGTAGTTTTCATCTAATCCAGCAGATGGCGGTGTCAGACAAGCTTAAAAAAAACCTACCAGGAAGTGATGCGATTCTGTGATGCTTCCTCGTGTCATTCAGCTGTGCAGAGGCCTGATAACGAGCCATTCATTTGATTCAGGTGTGTTGGAGAAGGGATGCAACTAGTGATGGAGAAACTGAAGCTTTCCAAACCACTGAATCAATATGAAGCAATTGTCTTCAAATGGTTCTGTGTTATGAAGCATTCAACACAATACAATATAGTGACATCTGTTGGTCAACTTTTAACATAGCAGCAGCCAGCTGCAAGGATTGATGAGGGGCAATGTGTCATGAAACAGTAACAATTATTTGTAACATGTTTTATGTTCATTTTCAAATCTGGCTGCATTATGAAAGATTTTCATAGCTGTGTCATAGCTTGAGCTCCAGCTGAAAATATTTCATACAACAGATGGTGTTGTTTTACAAAGATTTGATGAAGACATCATGGAAAGTATTGCCATGGTGAATTTATATAAAGAACCCCCCCCCCCCCCCCCCCCTTAAAAAAAAAATACTTTTGAGATTCTTGTGGGAGTCATGCATTTTTATTTAAGAACAAGATCATTTCAGCAGTCGTAGATGGAATATTAGCCTAATCTCACCTGAATCTCACTCTCCCTGTATGTAAATTATTGAATAAATGGCAACTATACGCAACTGTCTCCTCCTCTCATAAACCCACAAAGTTTGGTGGAATTGTGTCCGTTTATAAGCACTAGTAAATTGATGACTCCACCCTGAATTCAAACTGGCGCATAAGGTCGGTGATACGCGCGTGACGTCATGAAGCTTCATTTGGAAAGTAGGGCGGTCCTTAACGGAATGAAGCGAGGCTCGATACATTTCCCACGACACTTCCGCTTTGAAAGGTCGATACGAAGTCGAGCAGCCTGCTCGAGCATAACATCACTAGATGCAACCAAAATGTGCAGGATAGCAGCTCTGGAGGACTGGACTTGGGCACCCCTGCTCTATTGCTTCCTTTTAATTTCTTTCCCTCCTTTTTCTTCCCTCCTTTTTTTTCTCTTAAAGGCAGCGGGAAATGCAGCCGTATTTGAACTTGTCGGTTGACAAACACGAACCATCTCGTTATCTGCTTTAATTTACAACCCGCAGAAGGTGTTGGTAAGATTTCTGAACGAAAAGTAGTACATGCAGGCATGCTTTAAGTATGCTATTTTTAAACTTTAAATGAGACAGTGTACTTTAAAAGTTACTGTTTATGTACTTATCAGAAATATACTTAACAAAGTTTACTTGGCATTTCCTACTAAATATACTAGAAGTTGAAGTATTTTCAGCCTGTTTTAACGGTTGGTGTAGTGGGCGGGGCTTCGTTTGAATATTTCCCTGTATCATTCCGTGCTGTGACATGAGTGTATATGTTCTCTCGATTCCGCTGACGCATCCCTTGAGTGATGGGCGAGTACTGTCAATAATCTTAGCGAAATGAAGAGAATAACAAGATTACTGAAAACTTGCATTGTTAAGACCATTCCAGAGTTACCGCGGACCGTTCTCAAATACAATCCAATCATATCCTGCTTCCTGTTGGATTTAGCAAGGCACAGGAACACAAGAGGGGTCAGCAAGCCACATTTGCCCCCCCACTGCACAGGGCTGTTTGCCGTCTTGCCGCTGTAGGTACTGGACTGCAGTTGCGGTTGCTGCAATCAATTATGGGCCCAGGTGAGGTGGGGCATTTGAGGCTTGTCAGCCTGAGATGTTTAGCACTTTGCAGGTTTTCTGTTTGTGCTGGAAGCAACTGTGAGAGTGTGTTTTTGAAGTGTGACGTTGAAGATGATTAAAAGTGGTGTTTTGTCTGATCCAGCAGAGGGATTAGACTGTAGTCAGTGCAGTGGAGTAAGTTGTGAGTTGAGTGAAAAGCAAAGGTTTGTGTGCAGACAGTGGCTGTGAAGTAGATGGGCACAGATTGAGTTGAGTGACAACAGCCCCCCTTAGTGTGCGTTCCAGACCAAGAGCGACTAAAGCTGTAAAATAGCTTTTGTCGCTCATAAAAATAGCTGCTACAAAAAATCTGTTCGCTTTTGTCGCTCAAGTCGCTTATAACATCACGTTCAATTTTGCATATCCTTTTAAAAGGACCGTATGCTTTTTACCATTAGCAGAGCTTTTGCAGTGATGCTTTTCCTGATTTCTGCCTTGTGCTTTGACAAGTTTTAGCCTGTGATTAACCAGAAATCCGTCTCCTACTGAAAAACAACGGTCTGGACATAACTGATTAAATTACACCCCAAAACAAAATAATGTTGTAGCTTAGTTTAGTACATCATCTTCACTGATCTGCATCTGCAGATCTTCACTCATTCATCTCTCACTCTCAAACTAAATGTCAAGACGAGGGACAAAAGGGAAATACGTATTTTTATCCCTGTCAATTATTATTATTATAACATAGTACTTTCCATATTTATAAATGATATTGTCCCATTCACATAGCATGCTAGGCGCTCGATTAGCAGGCAAGTTTCGCGTTTGGGGCTCAGACACTATTAGAAACCTGCAAAAAGTTGGTCCTCTGTTGCTTATTGCAGCACTTGGAGACGCGGTGTGACTCTCAACACTCAGGCCGATTATGAGCACCCGTAAAGCGGACAAGTTTCTGCGCAAGAGCCGGTGAAAAAGCAGAGCTCATAACTTTATTTCTAAACATCCGATCTTGAAAATTCCAAGTGTAGCTGGTAGCTAGTGTCCAAAATAAGAAGGGCAAAAGGGTTGGAAGCAGCTCCGGATCGTTCCTTGGGAAGCAGGAGCAAAAATTTCCCAAACGCAATATCTTGGCGAGAAACGCTTAAACGGGCATTTTTAACACATGAGTGTGGGAACCGTGCCTTTTGATCCTGAAATGAGAATGAATTCATGTTTGGGCTCAGACACTATTAGAAACCTGCAAAAAAGTTGGGCTCTGTTGCTTTTTGTTTCAGCACTAGACACGGTGTGACTTGCAACACTCAGGCCAAACATTCCAATTGGTTGTCAGGGTTTTACAGCCGAAACGTGTCATAG
>JALJCO010002662.1:0-57617 GCA_023101725.1 Atherinomorus stipes
TGTAACATTTGTTGTGATTTAGCTTGGGCAACCACAATATATATATGATGTATATGTATGATATTAATATTATTATTAATATTTCTATTAATATCAATACTAATACAGCCTCGGGGCACCACCTTACTTATTTGATATGTAATGGAAGCAAGGAAAACCATTAAAGTCTTAAATCAACTCTTAGATTGATTTAATGAAGTGATCAGTCTCAGGACGCTTTCATGAGTTCTCGCTTGAAGTGACCTTTCATGATACATCAGAAAAACCACAAACAACGACTAGTTACGATAATACGGAGTATTTATTAACTAGTCTACAAACTACATGAGATAATGTATGTACAAAATATATACAAGACATATGTGAGCATGATGATCAACCAAAAGTTATCTTGTGAAAGAAATGCGAGATGGTATGAAAATGCAACATAAATTAATTAAGCCTCAGTTAATTAATAAATGTTCAAAGAAAAAGAAGGAAGGATTTCTTAATCCAACTAAACAAAGTTAAACTGGGTCTGGTAAACCGTAGGTCTGGATTAATTCACTATCACCAACTTCTTGTGACATCAGATCATATTTCATAGCAAATGATCAGGATTCTCCTCAGAGGTTCCGTCTGACTGAGGTGCTTCACTCACGTCCTGGTTCTGCTGGACTGTTCCTCCTTTTTTTTTTTTTTTTTTTTTTTTTTTTTTAGTGTTTTGTTTTTAATCTTTCTTGTCTATGTTCTTAGTCTTATTTCTTCATGTCCTGCTTGATTGAGCCTTGTTAAAGAGGAATTTCTGTCACCGCAAGGGGCAGACAATAAAGTTTATCTATCTATCTATCTATCTATCTATCTATCTATCTATCTATCTATCTATCTATCTATCTATCTATCAAATCCTTTGGAAGACTGTCGGGTGGATGGCCCCCAAAAATCTTCCCGATCTCCTGGAAGTTCGTCCGGCTCCCTGCGGGCTGTCCGCTCAGTGGTGGTTCTGGTTCGTCCTCTCTCTCTCATCCGTCTCCCCAGAGACGTGCAGCTTCAGGACTGATGTCACGGGATGGTTGATAGTAAAGATGATTTGGGTTAAAGTCTTCTTCTCTCCATCACTCCTCCCTGAGTGATCCATGGTTCTGTACTCTGCTGAGTTCAGAGCAGGTTTCGTCTCATTCTTTCCCCATTGTTCCAAGTCTCTCCAGTTCTGTCTCTACTCCTTCCAGTTCTCACCGATCAGTTCTCTTTCAGTTCTGATCAGATCTGATTCTCTCAGTTCAGAGCTTCGTGCTCTGCCTTGCAGTGGAATGTGGCTTGCAGCTCATCAGCCAATGGGAAGCTGACAGAGTCAGGTTTCATCCAATAGTCAGACACTCCTTGGATGATTATTTCACTATCCGTTAACCTTTATGGTTACAAACATCTGTGAATTCTAAGTGAGGCATGAGTAAAAATGGATCAATTATTCGGACATGATGAAATAAAATGAACACAATAAAATAAAATAAAGCAAAGATCTGAATTATATGAATATAGAAAGACATTGAATAAACACATCAGCTAAACAGATAAGATAGGATTAATCTTGATGATTTAAGATTCCTGTAAAGAAAATACATGTGTTAGACATCATTTGAAATGAGGAAGTCCATTTCTAACATAAAAGTGGATTTCAGCAGTTGGGTAAAGTGTCTCTTTCTTCACCTTTATGCAGCAAATCCTGGAATGCATGTGATGTGAATTTGGGGAAGAAACATCTAGTTTTCTAATCACCAAGTATATCATGTTGCATATCAAAAGAAAAGTCTTCATCATGAGATTAACATGAGCTTACTTTCCTGATAATATAAAACAGTTCTTGGATGTTAAGAACACATTACAAAATTGGCTATACGGAACCAGTTTATAGCAGGTCGTAAATACTGTGAAGGAGTATCTCCAAGCTTGGAGGATGGGTTCAAAGTTCACCAATTGACCTTTGTTTGTTTTACCAAAATGCAGGTCCTCTCTGAGTTGCACTCAGGACCGTAAATCAGTGATTCCTCAGAGAAGGTCCTTCTCTGAGCAAAATTCCTCCTTGAGATGTCTGCTTTACATCCAAAAGTGGCCTTTATCAATCAGTATGTGTCCCAAAGTATATTTGGTTAGATGTGTGTATCCTTTTGCTGAGACCTTTGGGCTTGAGATTACTACACATTCAATAGGGTTTATTAATATTTCCATAACAAGTGGTGATCGTGGACAGTTCTTCACAGAATAGTGTTGAACTTTTCTTTGATCAGCCTTTGATTTGAGATTAGATTTTAAAAAGTTAATATATCTGCAATTTTAATAGGAATTTTGATAACAAATTTCCTTTTCAAATATGTTTGAAATTATTGCATGACCAAAATTGTATTAGGTAAATAAAATCAGATAATTATTTTTATGGAACAAACATTAAGCCAATGCAGTACCGGTGTAATGTGTTCCTGCCCTTTGGTCCTCACCACATGTGCAGTTGTGACTTTAGGAAATTGTGTAAGACCTGGTCTGACCTGAGAGTTTCCAGTTTGCACGCTGGACTTTCCAGTCCAGCACACAGCTGCTTCAGTCCTGAATCTTTTAGGTCGTTGTTACTCAGGTCCAGTTCTGCTAGACTGGAGGACTGAGAGCTGAGAATGGAAAACAGTGCTTCACAGCTTCTCTCTGAGACATTACAGCCACTCAGTCTAAAAAGACATTAACAAAGAGGAAATAAGAAATGATTTATGTTTAAAGATAACTGTTAGTAAAATTAATTATTTCTAGATCTTAACTAAAGCTGACTGGCAACTCAAAAAACAATATTTCTATAGAGAGAACATTCACTAAAACAAAATTTTACAGGACTAAAGCATTATTAACTTGCCGACAAGTCATCAGTTGATCTGTGTGAATTGACCTGAGAGCTTCCAGTACACACTGAGGACTTTCCAGTCCAGCACACAGCAGCTTCAGTCCTGAATCCTGCAGGTCGTTGTTACTCAGGTCCAGTTCTCTCAGGTCGTGTTCACACCAGCCTTGTTTAGTCCAGTTAAAACAAATCCTGGAGCGTTTACCTCCTTAGTATGGTTCGTTTGGTTGACGTGAACGCTGGCTTCGAACTCTGGTGCGGACCAGTCAACCGTTCTCGGGTCCGCCAGGGAGGGGTTGTCTCGGACCGCTATCATGTGAACTCTGGAGCGGTTTACTTCCCGTGTGAACCCCATCCGCACCAATTACAGGAAGCGTGCTGTTTATGCGTGCTGTCATTTATTTACTATGTTATTAATAATATGCCTATTCATTCATTCATTCAATAAGAAGCATGGGTTCAGTAAACAAGAGCTGCTTTTATGATGAGCCAACTTTGCGATTATCAACTTACCTCACTGGTCGCGCTTGAATGGCAAAAGAAAATATGTTGTGGTAGGCTCTCATTATTGCCTGTCGTCTTCTGCGGTATGACCGTCGGATTGCAGAGCGTCTTCTGCAACGTGCGTGGATTAACAGATTATTGAATTGGCGCAGTCCTACCAGCCGTTCATTTGCGCGGTCCGTTAAAGTCTGCTGATATGCATGCCAGATCAGCACCAACATGAAAATGAGCAGACGATGTTCCATGATGTATGGTAAAGAAAAAATCAATAAAAAAAAATTGCAAAGGAATTGTTGTCTACCCGCCTGAACTGTATGAGCAATCACCGAACAGCATTTGCTGTCACGTGACCATTTTTGGACCATTTAGTTTAGCCTTTGTGAACGTGAACCGGACCAACTAAGAAACTGCAACATTGTATCAATTCAATTCAATTCATCCTTTATTTCAGACACAGAACAGGTCCATATAAAAAATAAAATAAAATAAAATAAAACAAAAATAATATAAAAATAGTAATGAACAACACATCGGCACACTAAACAGATTAAAAACTCACCTATAATACATATAAACAAGCTCGCCAATGTCTCCAGAAACCAGAATGATATCTGGTGCTGCTCTTTTTAGGCTTTGTGAATGCCCCAATAATTTCATTTTCGGAATTGTCCAACCTCACCATGAAATTATACATAAAATTTCTAAGAACAGCATCCAGAGTGGGATTACCACTACACACAAAGTTCTGAGTGGCACTAGTCCACCGCGGAAGCTTCATTATAATGCGAAAAGCATCATTATATGCCACCCGCAGCTTGTGAAATTTGGCCTGACTGTAACTGCACCACAAGTGGGCAGTATACAGAGGTGTACAGTAGGCTTTAAACAAGGCAGTTTTAACATCTTCAGTACACATATAAAATTTACGTGCCAGCATGTTTGCTTGTGCATACAGTTTACAACATTGTCTTTGGATGTCATCGTCATCACAAAGGTCGTCTCTGATAATGTGACCAAGATATTTAACCTTACTGACCACTTTCATCTGTCTATCTGCCAGGAAAAAAGAAGGAAAAGATCTTTTCTGATCCTCCCTTGTTCTGGCAATCATGACAACACTCTTGCTGGGGTTAAATTTAACATCAAACTGCGCTCCATATTCTGAGCAGACTCTAAGCAGTTCTTGCAGGCCAGCAGAGGAAGGAGACATGATGACTAGATCATCAGCATACAGCAAGTGATTTAGCAGCTTTTCTCCCACCATACAGCCAGTCCTACACCCATTGAGCCTTTCAGAAAGCTCGTCCATGTACAAATTAAAAAGCATAGGTGAAAGGATCCCTCCCTGCCTAACCCCGTTTGACACCGGGAAAGGCTCAGATATGACACCCCCCATCTTACATGCATTGTTTGATGTGTGTACCAATAATGTAAAATCCGTATTAAATAAGAAGGAACCCCTTGCTCTTGTAGTTTTCTGAACAATTTGACAACAATTTGTATCAATTATCGCTTAGGTTTGAATCAGGAAGCAGACCTTCTGGTGTGAACACGACCTCAGACTGGAGGACTGGCAGCTGAGAGCTGAAGACAGAACTTCACAGCTTCTCTCTGACAGGATACATTTGGTCCATTTGAAAAGATAGCGGACAAGCCACTTCAACTCAGTTTAACAGATCAACATTTTAAATTCAGAAAACACAAAAAGGTGCAGTTATCCAACAAAATATGTAGTAGTAGGGAAATTGAGTTGTCATTGACCAGTTGACCAAAGATTTCTGACCTGAGAGTTTCAGGGTGCAGTGTGGATTCCCAAGTCCAAAAGAAAGCAGCGTTGCTCCTGAATCTTGTAGATCATTGTTACTCAGGTCCAGTTCTCTCAGAGAAGACTGAGAGCAGAGAACTGAAGCCAAAGCTTTATAGCTTCTCTCAGAGAGGTTACAGCCACTCAGTCTGGGGAGACAGTGGTAAGAAAGACTCAAAATGTATCATTTTCCATTACAGATGACTAAGTTGTTATGTTACAGCTGCATTTTGACAGATTACTTTTAGCCACAGAATCTTTTTTCAGACATGACGTGAGAAACCACATTTGCAGAAAAATTGAAATGTTTGCCAAATGTATATATTTAACATATACAAGCACAAAATAAATAATTCCTGTTGTCTTTATTCACTAACTTAGTCTGATTCAGACTTTATGAATACAATAACTGTTGTTGCATCAAATTCACAACTAGGCTAAGCAGGGAGGCCCAGACTTCCCTGGCCACTTCTTCTTCGGCTCATTCAGAGGTGTTCCCAAGCCAGGGGAGAGGCAAAGTCTGGGCTTCCTTGCATAGCCAAACCCCCCCTCACAGGAGACCCAGCATGACCAAGCTTCTCACCCTAACTCTAAGTCATCACTGGGCCACCCTGTGGAGAAACTTCATTTTGGCCACTTGTATCTGCAATCTTGTTCTTTCGGTCACAACGCATGACACACTCATGTGACCATAGGTGAGAGTAGGAACATACTGTAGATCAATTGATAAAACAAAAGCTTTGCTTTTTGGCTTAGCTCCTTTATCAACATGACACACCACCACAGAGTTTGCATCACTACCAATGCCACACTGATCCACCTGTCATTCTCTTGCTCCATACTTCTCTTACTTGTGAATAACACCCCAAGATATTTGACCTCCTCTACTGGAAGGAAGGCCTAATTCAGGACACTCCACCCTTTTTTCCAGCAAAGGATCATGAACTGGGATTTCAAGGTGCTGATTGTAACCCCAGCAACTTCACACCTGGCTGCAAATCATTCAGGTGAGATTTAGAGGTCACAGCCCAATAAAAAACCAAGAGAACCACATTTTGCAAAAGCATAAACCCATTCCTGAGGTCACCAAACCAGATCCCCTCAACATCTTGGCTGAGACTACAAATTGCACCAAAAACGTTTTGAACAGAATCCAGGGCAACCTTGAGTCCAACCCTCATTGGAAATTAATCCAAATTACTGCCAGCAATGCGGACCAAGGTTTAGTACTGGTCACACAGGGACTAGGCAGTTTGTATAAGGGGGTCTATTACTCAATCTTCCCAAAGCTCCCTTGACCAGAATACCCTGGAGACACAGTTGAATATCTTGTCCAAAGAACAAAAGGCATGCAGACTGGTTGGAGTGAGTAGAGCGTGATCCTGTGTAGAAACACAACTTCTGATCCCCCTTCTTAAAAGGGAGACCACCACCCCAGTCTGCCAGTCCAGAGGCACTGTCTCCTATGTCCACATGATGCTTCAAAGGAGTGTTGTCCTGAGTCGAGCTCAGCAGCACCGGCACTGTACACAGTATTTATGGTGCACTGCTTCCTTCCTGAGCCACCAGATGGTGAACCAGAATCTCCTCAAAGCCTCCTGGACATCACATTGTTCTCCATAGCCTCCAAACTTCCCTCACCCAAAGTTTTGCCTCAGCACCACATTCCCCTTAGCCTGCTGATACCTCTTGGCTATCCTAGGAATTCCACAAGCCAAAAAGACCCAATTGGACTCCATCTTCAGTTTGCCCTTGCCCAATGCCCTTGTCCACCAATGAGTTCAGGGATTACAGCCAAGACAGGCATTGACTAATCAAGGGGAGGCTACTTTCACATCCACAGGGTAAATCAAATCAAATCAAGTTTATTTATATAGCCCTTTACAGTACCCATTGGACACACAAAGTCCTTTACAGCAGGGGTAACAGAAAAAGAGACAGTGTAAAAGATGTACATTGGGACAGGTGGGGGGGGGGGGTGGAAGAAACCACTGTCCCGCCCTCTGCAGAGGACGTGATAATGGGTTAAAAAAAACAACCTCAGTACAATTAAGCACATATGCAGACAATCACAACATCATGACACATGTGGTAGGGAGGAGGAGGAGTTCAGAGCCCAGTGAGGGGAGGAGACGCAGCCACAACAGGGGGCGCATCTTTCCATCCTCCACCGATTTCTGGTGGGAGGAAGTTAAGGACCAGCAGTGCAGTGGGATGTGCGCATCAGTGTTGTGAAAATGTGTGTGCGTAAGCGAGAGACAGCGGCTCACACACAGTCCGTAGATGATAGAAACGGCCTTCAGAGAGTCCCAACTGTTCTCGTGGGGGGGGGGGGGGGGGGTTGCCGAGCTTGACTTCTGCAGTTTCTCCAAGGACATGTGGGAGTTGAGGAGCAGCTGCAAGGCCGCTCCCAGGGACCAGATTGAGATAAGGAGATAGTTTGGGTCCAGGCGGAGGCATGTTTCCGTCTGCCTGTAAAGTCTTCAGCAGGTCTCAGAGGCGACCAAATCAGCCACATTTGTGTTAATTACCCCCAATCCGAGTCTCCAACTGCTCCAGGTGGAACCCAGCATCCTTTATGCTGTCAGACATCGTCCCCAGTTTGCCCCACAGGGCATCCACGCGAGTCAACGTACACAAAGTTTGAGTCTGAGTGTTGGTAGCTCGGAGAAACAGCTCGGACGGCAGCCTGCCCACAGCTGCCGTCAGCCTCAGAATTTCCCGATGAACCAGGTACCCGACAGCTCCAATCAGCAGGAACCCAGTTATCATAAATCCAAACATGTACAGGTCTTCAGTGTGACCTGCTGGGACCGTCCCGTCCGGACAAGATGCCGCCCACGCACCTTATCTCTGGGTAGAAAAAATATTATCCGTTGCGTTGAGAGACCCGCCGTCCAGATCCATAGTTGAAGTTTTAGGATTTAGGAGAAAAATGCAGAGAGAGGCTCAGAGGAGTGACAAGACAAAGATTGCAGGGAAAACAGGGAGGAAGGGAGCAGAGCAGAGGAAAGCACGTCTGCACTCGCTGACAGCCGGAAGAAGAAAAACTCCAACATACAGGCACAAAGCTGTCCACATTTGGTTAGTGTCTCTCACTGGGAGCAACTCCAGAGTGCAAGAGAGTACAGTCCTTCTCAAAGACATTGGTTCAAAAGTACAAGCTGTGTGTGGAGGTTATTCAGACTATTGATAGTTGGAACCCATGAACCTCACATATCAGCTCAGGCTCCTTCCCCACCAGGTAGGTGACATTCCACATACTTAGAGCGAGTTTTTTGTAAAAGCGCTCTATAAATAAAATGTATTATTATTATTTCAGCCGAGGATCAGACTGCCAGAGTCCCCAACTTTGACCACAATCCAACTCACATTACGCCTGACCACCTCCCATTGGCGATTACCCCATAGGAGGAGGGCCCATCTCATCCTTAAAGGCTGAGCCCAACCAGGTCCCATGAGCACAGACCCAGCCGTCACGAGGTGCTTGCCTCTGTGCTGCACCTCCATGCCTCACTCCAGAGGGACCTCAATTGACCTGCTTCCATTCAAAGGAAAACTTAGTCCAGTATTAAAACAGTTACAAATATTCTAACTAGAAGGTAAGATTTTATAAGTTATGGTGAAAACAAACATTCAATGACTTTAGCAAAATGATTAAAATTAGAGGGTTTTTTATTTGATGATATTTGACCATGTAGAAATGATCTGTGCTTCTTTGTTGACTTCCTAGTTTTTGTCCTAAAAATTCCCTGAGATTTAGTTTAAGTATTTCAATCAAGTTCATGTGCTGTTGAAATAATCATAGAGTAAGAGTCAGCAAGAAGGAATATTTTAGGAAAATATTAGATGATGATAGAAATAATATTAAAGGAATATGGAAAACCTGGAAAGATTTTTATAAAGAATGGAACAGAAAAGGCAAGTCATCCTGATTATTTTATTGTTAACGATAAGGAGTAGGGATGTTCCGATCCAATCGTGTGATCGGAAATCGGGCCCGATCACGTCATTTCAGACTCGATTGGAATCAGCTGTTACATCCCGATCAGGGATCGGTTAAGTGTTTCCTTTACACTGACACGGCAGCAGCAGGCTGCCCCTCTCTTTGGCCGGACATGCATCTCCTTTTCCTCTACGTGGTTTTCCTGTCAGTTACGGTTTTATGACCAGCGGTTGGTTTGATTTTGCCTTAAATTAACCGCCCCGTCCTGCACGCAGCTCATTGCTGTATACAGCATCACCGGGCGGTGCAGGAGTTTAAATGTAACGCACCAGCAGGCAGCAGCCTGTTCATTCAGACGTAGCTACAGTGAAGGCGGCTGGAGAAGGGTCTATCTGCGGCTCGAAAGACAGAGGCGTGTCATAGAGTGGGCGTGTCGTCGAGTGACGTCACATGCCCACCAGGCATATGAGAGCACGGTAAAATCTAACCCTACCCCTGACCCTTCCCCTAAACCTAACAAGACCCCACCCACTATAGGACACGCCCATAATAGGACACGCCCCCTGGGTTGCAAGCCGTAGATAGATACACTTGGGCAGCTGTAACGCTGAACTGAGCCGCTTTTAAAAAGTTTGATCCATGAATCAAAGCATGCGACAATAAGTCAACATAATGTGTAACACATGGTTCATATTTAGCGAAGCAACGCGACAATGTGCTGGTCTAAAGTTAGTTGTACACTGTGTGCATCGCTGCGGGTTTGACGGAGCTGCTGCTGTGTGACGTGACCCGTGAAGAAGTGACAGAAAAAAGAAAAGAATGCTGCTTAAAATTTGTTTGCCATTACTGAACGGGGTAAAACCGAAGCACACATTACATTAGGCTTATCTGTTGTTTCACAGTTTATTTAAAATCTAGTGTGTTGGTTTTATTTGCTGTCCAAAAGATAGATAACAATTTGTTCCCAAGCTTCAGAGAAATGGAGAAATAACCAAATAGTTTCCTTTGTGATTTCCACTTACATGTATAAATGATTAATTTCTCATTAGTTTGATGTTAGTGTGGTTCGAGTCCCCGACACGACTCCTAGGTTAAACACTGTGGACCCCTGAGCAAGGTCCTTAACCCTCCAACTGCTCCCCGGGCGCTTTAAGTAGCAGCCCACTGCTCTCTGATACTCAGTACAGAGATGGGTGAAATGCAGAGCCCTAATTTCCCCTCAGGGATCATACAAGTATAACAAAAATAAATAAATAAATGTATGCCAAATAGCTTTTCTTTTTTAAAATGTGTCTGTAAGAACGTAGGATTGATTAGAGGAGGTGTCATAATAAAGTAAAATAAGAATAAATAAAAGGAACCTCTTGATTCCCCAATTCCACCTTCAAGTTATTAGGATTCAGAATCAGATTAGGCTAATGTCTTGATGACCCCCCCCCCCCCCTCGACCACTGCTGTAGGGGAAATGTATCTGTCTTTTTCTCTTAAATTTTAGACATCCCGGATTTAGACATCCCAACCTGGGGGTGCAGGTAGAATATCGGGGGGGGGGGGGGTGCAAGCACGACACAGCCAGAAAATTTTGGTGGTGTCAAATCCCCCCAAACCCCTATAATGCATAGAAAACTATACTAACTACAGTATGCTATCATCATGTCGGTACATCTAGCCATATCCCTGTCTCTCTTTGATCCATTTGATTGGTCTTATAGGTTTTATGTTGTTTGCTCTTCTTGACACTAACCTCTGCATTTACTCAGGCTTGAGACTGGCACAAAAAGGACACTGGCTTGTGTTTGGCTGCATTTATCTTTTTGTGTGTGTATTTTTTTAAATTTACATTTTAAATCTGTCTGCTTATATCTGCCTATATGTATCATTTTTATTTCTCTCTTTATTTCTTTTTTGTGTATTTTTTTTGTCATTTTTATTTCTTTAGTTCTTTATACAGCATAGCTCATATCAGTCATTATAACATCAGCTCGCAAAAGTCCTAATAAATGCGTCCACATCTAGGTCTGTTGTGTCCTGTTGAGACTGCATTTATCTTTTTTTGTGTTTTTTTTTACTTTTTAAATCAATCTATCTGTCCTTTTTTATTTTTTATCTTTTTCCTTTTTTATGTATTTTTTGTCATTTTTATTTCTTTAGTTCTTTACACAGCGTGGCTCATAACAGTCATTATAATATCAGTCGTCTGCTTTTCTGTGTTAAAATCATAACAAATGCGTCCATATTTACACCTGTTGTTATGGCCTCCTTGTGAGCCATAGTAACTTAATTTTTCTCACATGTAGCATCGTGCAGTGGAAGGGGGATAAACACGAGACAAAGTGGAGAAAGAGCTCTCACATGATTAGAATGGTTAGAATTTGTGCCGAGTCGAGGAGCAGTAATGATTCGCTCTCTGCTGCTGCTAATGCCGCAGCACTGCTACTGGCAGCTTCGCTGTGCTAGCTTTAGCTTTAGCAACCACAAATCTGCACAGTCGACTCGACTCGTCACTCTGTTCAAATTACAACAGAGAGAGGGATAAGAGAGACACAGAGAGAACGGGAACACGTTGAGAGAAAGAGTGACCGAATAATTTCATAACAGACGGCGGAAGAAATCTCAAAACAGTGGCTGAGCTGACGGCAGTGTTTCTGTGTGCTTGACTGTGACTGTAAGTGAGACGCGGAGCTCAGGTTTACCAGAAGAAAGTAAAGCAATTGGCCTGGACTGGACTCACCCTTCCTATGTATCTACCAATCAATAGCTACTTTGATTGAGAGAGAGAGAGAGAGAGAGAGCAGAATGCGCTCTGACCATTTTCCCTGAAATAACTTTTTTAATCTGGGATTTTTGCATGCCATCATGTTTGGGGGGGCAGTCATGGCATTTAGGGTGGCATTGCCCCTCCTTGTCCATGCCTATATCCGGCCTGGATCGGCAGATCCTCAAAATCAAATGACTCTTACTCGGAATGAGCTATATGCACAACCTCCCCTACTTCCTGAAGTTAGTACTGCTCCTTTGTTTCCTGCCTTTCATTATTGGTCAAACTGGCACCTGGATATGTCAGTTTTTCCAATAATGAAAGACAGGAAACAGAGGAGCACTACTAAGTTCAGGAAGTAATGGAACTGTGCATATAGCCCATTGGGGGCAAAAAATCCTAATCGGGACATCTCTAATAAGGAGGTACATGCACAGGCATAAGTATCGACAATGCAGCCTGTGCAGTTGCACCAGGGCCCAGACGCATTTAGGGGCCCATGAAGGAAGGGGAAAAATAAGCATCTGTCCATCAGATATAGGGGGGAGGGTAAATAAAAAAAAAATGCCTGTGTCCATGTAGCATTACCTCATGCATACGGCTTTACCTTTTCTTTATCTTTAAAACACACACATAAAACCCTCTGAAAACCAAACAAAGCTGTCTGTGTCTGATGCGTTGTAATGGGCGCCCACGAAGAGAATGCCCACATGTATGGAAACAGCTATACGCAGCACTCTGATTGCCGAGTCCCACCCTCATAAGGTCCAACGCCACATGTTGCTGTTTTTGTGAATGGACTTCAGGAGGGTGGGAAAAATGAGAGTAAACCATGGGTCCTTTTTTTAATGAGCTGGTTCTGGATCAGAGCCACGTGCTCTGAACTTAGCAACCAATGCATCTGCCATGCGCTCCTCGCTCTCCAAACTGGTTTTAAACAGGCACTGGTTCTTAGCTGGACCAGAGTAAAGAACCGTTTTACGTAGCTTGATTCAGCAGGTGGGGACGGAGCACCTGCCGACATGAGAGGGTTTAAATATGGACGTAATCTTCAAGCCAGCGGCGCAACGGATTATAAAATTTGTCAGAGGAGGAAACCTGGTGGTTAGGATTAAGATTGCTGCATAAAGAAGGTCGGATGTTCTCCACCATGCTGGGTTAAGCTGTTATGCTCCTGCATCAGTCCCGACATGAAAAACCTTGTTAAAAACATTTTATGTAATCAAAAGAGGCTTGAATCATCCTTATTGGATCTATTTGTGTAAAAATTTGCAAATTTTACAAGCCATCATCGATCCCTCACTCATACAATAATGGAGCAAGCAGAATGTTTGTCTTCCACAAAGGCTGTGAAAATGGTTGCGACAGGTCTGTAGTAACTTCTAGTTAACTCAGAATTGCACCACAAAGCTTTGCATCTTACATTACATGCATTAAACAAATGCAGTGGCATAATCCAAATAGTACATAGCACTTGAAAATGCAATATGCTGACAAGAAAATGTTGAGCATAAAAGTTAACCGTCAGGCATAAATTTAGCAACCAATGCATCTGTCACAATCCCTTTCAGGTTCTTTTGCACTCCAATGCTGAAAGGATTCACTGAGAACAACTGGTTTTATGTCATGAGGGTGTTTTTTTTTTTTTAAATATTGGTGACTGCTGGAGGAGGGGGAAAGGAAGAGAAGCCATTGACAGCATGTAGTTATGAAAACAATAAAAACTTTATTAAAGTAGCAGAATAAATAAAAGTAGGCCTACTAAAATAGATAAAAGAATGTCCAAAATGTCAGCACACCAGCTTTAATCATGCTGTCACCAATTAAGTCAGGGGAGGAGCCCTTCTTTCCAGGTGCTGCCAATCAGTTCATTAAAACTCCCACTGGCTTGGAGATTAAAAAAAAAAAAAAACAAACAAACAAACAAATTAAAAACACACAAAAACAATAGAAAACCATGCTAAAAACAAGCTATTGGGCATAAGTCCAGTTTCTGGCAGCATCCGTTACTTCACCTTGTGACATTTATTCTTTCATTCTGTCCCCCACCCCCCACCTTCATCCTACAGTTAGTCACATCAATATCAAATGTGGGGCAAACTGTTTTACAAGGTAAGGTCCTGAAGTGGACCCTTGCAGCTCTGAAAATCATATTTTATATTTGGCTAATTAAACCACATGTGCGTTTTCAACATAATTATTATTTATCACATTGTTTAATAAGAAAGGCAAAAAACCCCAACAAACAACAAATAAACATTTCAAGAGTGAAAATGACACATTTAAAAACATATTGCTTGGTCTCTTATATCACACATAGATGATGAAGTGTGCTATATAAATAAAAGCTGCCTGTATCAAATATTTCTACAACAGGTAACAAGTCACCGCAGATCACCATGCCTGTTTATGGTGGTAAATACTACTGTTGCTAATGTGTGGGATATTTGTTGAGGAAAACACTCCCAATTCTTCTCAAAGAACAGATATTGTCTTTTTCCAAAGTATTGCAAAAAAACAAACAAACAAACAAACAAAAAACACCAATCAAATATCTAATGGATGTGAGACAAACATAATGTGTACTATGAAAGCACTTTCAAATCAAACTATTCATAAATAGCTTTCTTCTGCCAAAGGCAACACAAAGTGCTTAACATACTGTGATAAAAACAAATGCATATAAAAATAAAACAAGTCTTCAAACACCCAAGTATATAGACCAGAACATCCACACACACACGCACACACACGTCTGGTTTCTTATCCCCGTGGGGTACATCCATTGACACAATGCATTTCCTAGCCCCTTACCCTAAACCTAACGCCAATAACTGATTGCCTAAACCGAACCCTTGTCCTAATCCTAACCAAAACCTAATTGTAACTTAATCTCTAAAACCTAATCTTGGCCCTCAAAACGGGGTTTGGACCCGTGGGGACTGGGAAAATGTCCCTACGAGGGCAAGACGTCCTCACGATGATGGTAAAATACGGAAAATGGTCTCCATAATGTAGCATAAATGCACCCACACGCATACATCCACACACACACTAGAAAACTAAAGCTTGTTAAATACTTCACGAGAAGCAAGAACTTTGTTCTTGCCCATGAGGCTGCAAGAACAAAAAAAAAAGTTCTTTTTCGTCAAGTCATTTCATACTACCCACACGGGGGGTAAGAGGGGGGGCGACTGTGTTCACCCAGTGTTTATACATTTACAATAAATTCCGTCTGTGACAGGACAGAGTTGCACACGCAGTGGTGTCTGTGTATATATGCTACGTGTGTAGTTTACATTTTTATTCTTTCTCACCACTTTGATCAGCTGTTTAATTAAACAGCTGATCAGGTAAATGCTGGTATATGCCGGTTTGTCACCTCCGCATTTCTGCAGATGCAATGTTGAACGGATAGTTCAACATTGCATCTGCAGAAATGCGGAGGTGACAACTCTCTGCTTCAAGCGTCTGTGTTAAACCCCGCCCGCCTCAAGTGTCCGACCAATCACACAATACTTCTCGGAGCGCCCCGAGAAGAAAGTTTTGCTCAGCCGAGGGGTCGAGAACAAGCTGCAAGCAGTCCTCAAACACGTCCATGAGAACAAAATTACGTAATTTTGTTCTCGTGGCCCGAGAACAAGAAGAAAGTTCTCACTTCTCATGGAGTTTGTAGCAGCCTTAAGAGTAATAAACATCTTGCTTGACCCTGCTGTTAGGAAACAGACCACCTGAGTTTATTATTTACATTCTAGAGAAACATATCTTTTAGCAAATGGATAAATTGATCATTTGATCGAGACATTTAAGTTATGTGGAGGGTATACTAATCTGAACACAGACTTACTGAGGAACCAGACCTGTTCCAGAATCCAAACGAAAATCCAGCGTGCAGAGGTTGAGTGAATGTGGTGTTGAAGGTGTAGAGGTGTATCAGTGTGTCAGACTCAACTCTGTAGAAGGACAGAATGCCAGCAGGATAGTCCACATACACTGCTACTCTGTTAGAGACAGAGGAGGGGGAGGACACAGATGCTCCTTTTTCTTTGTACCAGGCAGTGTAATGACCACGACCAGAACAGCTCAGACTCCAGGACTGATCATTCCTTCCAAACTCACAGTCAGTTCTGCCTCCACTCTTTTTGATTCCTCTGTAACTCACTGACACATCAACCTCTCCACTCCACTCCACCTCCCAGTAGCAGCGACCAGTCAGAGTCTCTTCACACATCAGCTGAGGACAGTAGCCATGAAATCTGTCTGGATGATCAGGATACAGCTGAAGCTCTTTTACGTGCGTCACCTTCCTGTTGTTGTCAGACAGTTTGAGGTATCTGTTCACTGTGTTTGCATCAATAGTGAGAGGACGGGAATCTGAAGTAGAGGACACACACAAAATAGCTGCATTTATTAATCAGTTTACACTGACTGATGAATGAGTGATGTGCCAGTATAAAGATCATTGAATGTGATGAATATGAGGGGGAACTTACACTTCCTCAGACCTGGTCTCAGCCATCGTTCTCCAGCAGGCTCCACCCTGAAAAGAAGTGGGGGTGTCAGAGCAGCACTGTCTCTTTTAGCATGCAAACATGGACATTATATCGCTACACGTTTTTTTCACTGAGAAAAGAAAAGTGAAAGAACTTGGTAAATCTACCTGAATGAAGCTACTTCATTGTCCTGTTCAGCGCTTTTCATGTTCTAGCACAGTTGATTATACTACTACTACTACTACTACAACTACTACTACAGTCATTTAGCAGATGCTTTTTTCCAAAGTGATTTACATCTGAGAGAACAACACAAGCAAGAAATAAAATAGCATGGTCCAGCATGGATTAGTGCTGGCCAGACAGCTGTCAGTCTGGTTGGACACATGCTGCCATGCAGGGCTAGAGGATGTTTTTTGTTCCCTTCCCATTCTACATTCAGAGACGTGCACAGGTTGCCCGGGAAATAATATATTTAAAATAATGTCAAATACTCTGTAAGAGAGTCAGTTGTGAGAGTTAAAGTTCCTTTGTCTTAAAGTTTTCAACTGCTTGCAACACAAATCACAGGCTGGGCAGGAGCATGCTCATCACACAACGACAGACTGGCCATAGGGAGCACCGAACTAGACTGCTCGGCCGATGGTCAGGTCACACTGGATGTTAGGGCTGGGCGGTATGGCCAATTTTTCAAATCACGGTTTTCTTAGAAATCCTACCTGTTTTACTGTATTTGATGGTATTTGATGGCATATTAGGGCTGGACAATTAGCCGAATTTTATTCGTGATTTCAATTTTGCCATTTCAAAATCACAAAAACACTGTAATCGAAGAAAAACAATTAATCCTGAAGTGAACAGACTAGTGGAATATTAGGAGGCAAACTCCAGGGAGTATAGACCAGGAATGCAGAAGTGTTACAAAGACAGGTTTTTATCATCATAAAAACATCGCCAGAGTCCGCCCATTTCTCTCTCTTGCCAGCACGGAGGTGCTGATGTATACTTTTATTTATAGTAGAATAGATCACTGCAATGCCCTGCTCTCTGGTCTTCCTAAAAAGTCTGTCTCTAGCTTACAGTTATTGCAGAACTCGGCAGCACGAGTTTTGACAAGGACCAGATGGCGGGAACACATCACACCAGTTTTAAAATCACTGCATTGGCTCCCCGTGCATTTCAGGATCGACTTTAAGCTTCTTTTAGTGGTTTATAAATGTCTTAATGGTCTTGGGCCTTCTTATTTATCTGACCTGCTTTTAAAATACAAACCCTCATGGACCCTGAGGTCCTCTGGTACCGGCCTTTAAATTGTTCCCCAGGTGTGTGTGTGTGTGTGCAAATGTTTAGAGTTATGTGTGCTGTTTTGTGTTTGGGTGTGTGAAGGCTTGTTTTTTTCTTAAAATGCATTTGTTTTTTATTGTCTTGCAAAGCATTTTGGGTTGCCTTTGGCAGGAAAAGTGCTTTATAAATAAAGTTTGATTTGATGATTTGATTTGATTTGATCCAACACAACTAGTTTAATAAGGAGGAGCTGATGGGCTTAAACTAACTTGATAAAACAAAAGTTTAAAGTTGTAGCAAATGATATTGCAAATTTAAGAAAATGGTTAACTACATAAAAGTAAGATAATTCATGAGACGAATGCTAAACTCCTGAAGCTATATAATATTTTATTCAGAATCCCATTAAGCTCAAGAACATTTGTTATATGAACAACGACAATGCATATAAAATAGTCAGCTACTGAATTTGAATAGCTGGGGAATATTGGGTGGCTTTTGGATCTTTCTTTAAAAGACGGAGAAGGGCCAGCACTAGTGCAGCGGTGAGGAATCAGAGCAGGAACCTTCAGGTACAATTTAAATACAAACCAAATGTACAAGAGATACTTTTAGATTTATTTATGTTTTACTTATGACTATCAGTATGCAAATAACTTCACAAGTGTTGTCTCAGGACAAGGAGATACAGCTGAGGGAGGCAGCATATGCCTCTTTTCCACTGGCACCAACTCAGCTCAACTCGGCTCGCCTCTACTTGGTTTGTGGGGTTTTCCACTAGGAGTTCTCTGGGTTGAGTAGATACTTTTCGCGACATCTACTCTGCTGTGGTTCCAAGCATGGCTTAGTGGGGCTGAAAACGTGGCGTCTACAGACTGGAGGTCACTGATTGGCAAAGGAGTGGCTTCCCCAGACGAGTCATCAGTGATGTCATGACAGAAGATAGCAACACCCAACCCAAAGACTTACTTACGGTGCCCCCCTCTCCAGAAAAAAAGAAAAACAACAAACCCCACCTACATTCATGTTTTTCAGATGGTAATGGAAAACCACCAGGGCCGATTACAGCTGAGCAGAGTCCAGCAGGGTAGGCTAAGTAGGTGCTAGTGGAAAAAGGGCAATATGACAGTTCATTACTAGAGGGCTGGTTGCAAAGCAGCCAGTCAGCATGTGAGACACACATGAAAAATGTCAGTAGATCAGCTGGTTCATGTGTCCTCCTTTGTGGACTATTTCCGTTTTAATCCTCTAATTGTAAATGTTTATATACACTAAAGATGAGGTGCAACAAGTCTTAGGTGGAGAGGAGGAAGATAAGCCGCACAGTAGGCAAGGCCAAAGAGCTAATTGTATAAAAAATATTATAACACTAAAATTATATTTCACAGACCTTTTGAAAGACTTTCGGTAGAACTAGAACTACATGCAAGTGCTTCCACCAGGCCTTATATTAACATCAGAATAATGAGTGATTCATTGTTCAGAGAATTATTGTTTTAAAGTTTACATTTAAAGACATGTTCTCTGACAAGACAGGTCTATCAAGTGGGATTTTTCCCCAGTGGCGGGGGAGGAGGGAGTACCCGTTTTTCAGGTTTAAGCAAGTGCCCTTTAAAATCCTAAGCACATCCCTGCCTACAATCGTCCCCTTATTCAACAAAACTAGGTCTTATTCACAGTCATACCTATCTTGGCAGAAGTGCATGCAGCTTCCTCAGTGCTGAGTCATGCAAAGAGCTGGACAAATCTTCTAACTCATTCTGAAGAGCAGAGAGGTTAAAGGAGAACTCAGTAACTTTTTTACCTCAAAAAATGCTTTTCGGATTCCCTGTGGGGCTACACAAAGTGTTTACGGAGCGATTCAATTAAAAATATATCCAGGTATCAAAATAGAGGAAAGACAGGTAGAGAAGCCATAGGTGCTGTGGGGGTGTAGGGGGGTATGAATTTCACGACAGTGAAAGGACGCCACTAGGCGAGCCCCGAGCTGAAGTTACTGAGTTCTGCTTTAAACTAAATGTGGAAATGATCCTTAAAGAGCTAAGTCTTTACTTTGTTCTCAAAAGTGAGATTTTGGTAAAATATTTTTCTCTTTGGAATTAGACTGTTCTTTTAACATGCTGAGAAGTTTAATAATTTGCCCCATACAACTGTAGTTTTATGTTTTTGTGATTTTTACTTTGGATACAAACATTTGCTTAATTGTCTGAATGGTGTCAAGCATTCACACATCAGTTTTCTTGTTTCCCTTTATTCCTATTATTATTCTTCCTCTGTTTTTCAGCATGCGCTAACTTCAGCATACTTCAACTGACACTAGCCATTCAAACTTTAAAACGTTCAGCTCATTCAGGAGATGACTGCTCCAATTCAAATGTTTAATATCTGTTATAGATTTTAAGTTATTGATCATTTTATTGATCACTTTTGGCATTCAAATCAATGGAGAGAATTTTCAGCCTTTGAGGTTTTTTACTTTGATGTTGTTGTTAAGCAACAGGGACTATGACATCATTCCACTGGTTAGCAAAAACATCAAAGCTCTTTTAACCCTTTTAGAATTACACTTCAACTTGTTAAGCATTACAGTTCAGGATCTTCAGCATAACAGTATTCACACCAGTTGTTTCAAAGGAAAAGCAAATTTTTAATGAATAAATTAGTTTTTATTAAAGGGACTTGAGGCAAGATTAAGAAATGAGACTCGTGACTGCTGCGACTGGTGCTGCAGGTAACTGCAGCCACGAGCCAAGCCGTCATGGGAGCGTGCACAAATTGAAGCTATAACATTGTTTACTATGCTGATAAAGTCTTTTTCTTTGTAGTGACACTTTTTAGTGTCTTTCAGTTGATCTGGATCGTTTGCTGACAGCAGAAGAATCCATAACTATCCCTTGCAGGGTTTGAATTTACCACGACCGTCTTCTTCCTGTATCAAAACTGTCGGGTACGTGGATGCAGCATCATTTGCAACATCTGCAAGACAGCGCGGGAAATTTGGCCACCAAATTGCAGAGCATTATGCAGCACAAAGCCTGTTCAAGGCAACAGAGAGAGATATGGGTGGAAATGTTCTTTTTGTTTGTTAATGCTTCATCACCCATTAGTATTAAAAAACAGGATATGCTTGTAAATTCTTTCATAATTCCTGCCTCTATTCCCTTTAGGTCCAGTTAATGCTTTGTGTTTCTTCTGTGAACAAAGGAAAAAGGCATCTGTCCACTATTGCTTTATAACAGCACTAGGGCTTTGACTTTTGCTCAGAAATCCAATTCGAAGATCGTTTGCTTTTTCATAGCGAAGTTCGAATATATTCGAACATTTTTTAATAATAATTGAGCCATAAATTTGCATTGGCATCAACTCAGAGTTGTACATGTTGTGGCCACCAGAGGGCAGTGTAGCTCTATCAACGTCAATGTACTACGTGCAGGAAAGGCTTTTCAAAGTATTTAGGTAAGTTAAAATTGTTATTAATGAGCAAACAAGATGATTCAGTGTAATAGTGCAGATGTAATGAGCAGAATATAACAGAAGATGCTGTTATGACACAGTTAATGCTCCGTCGGTCGCTATTCTCAACTTCACCAGATAGGAGAGATCCCCGACGATCACTTCTAGTTCAGAACTGTCACATTACATCCGGACAAAACGGCATTTTACACATTTTTTTTTTTTTTAAATACCTGCCGCACATCATCGTGGACGATTTTCATTGGATTTATCAGAAACACACAACGACGTCTGCCACCAAGCGGGTGAAGCGATTTAAGCTGTATAGGCCTAACCAACTTTATTGACGATGTTTAGCTAACAGCGGTAGCTCGGTGGCAGCATCATCAGAAGACAGTGACACAAATAAATTAATGTGTTTGTCTGATTATGACACCATGTTGTAACGAATATTACGCTCACATTTTTAACACAGAAATCCATTTTTACTGTTCTTTGAGATAAATCATTGCTATTCAGATTATTTTCTTAGGTTAGCACTAGCTGGATTTGCTAATAAGCCACTAGGCTGCTACTTATCTTTCTCATTTTCCGACGACACGAGCACAGACTGCTTCTCCAATTTCCATCTTCTCTGGTCCAACTGTACGTTCCCAAACACAGTCTTCTCTCACCAACAGAATAGCTGTTATAATGAAATAAAACCAGAACAGCGCCGGGTTTCAGCTCCTTCCTCCTCCTTCACTCGGCTCTCTGACGTCCTGGACTGGAAAGTGTGGAGCTCAGACACGTTGTGACCTGATGTTCACAATCCATCTTCGTAGTTGATCATCCGAGAAATGCATGAAAACTGATTGTAGGATTATATTATTTAGCTAACAAGGTCGGCTCTTCATGCCGCTGAAACTTGCAAGATGCTTCATCTCATCATACTTGTTAGAAAGACTTATAATTCAGCTGGACCTATTCAGACGGACCTATTTCCCAGCGCGGAAGACTCTGCGACCGCATCTCACTCTGCTGCGTGAATGTGGAGAGAGAGAGCGCTGTTCGGAGTCTGCATGAGAAGCTGCTGCAACGTGGTCCAAGTTTGTGAAGTTACCTAAAGTCTGAATCGTTAATACATGCCAGTGGGTGATATAAAGTGTGTCACTGATGAAACGTAAGTTTATCATCACCTGTGAATAGTGAAATTCTCACGTGCGTTTTTTTCCCTGCGTTAGCTGTGGCTAGTAGCATATAGCTTGTGTTCAGTAGGCTCCCTTAGAGCCCGTAAATAGTTTGTGTGTTGTTAACTGCTATATGTGAAGGTTCAAGTGTCCAGATTACGAAGTCTGATGGCTGCATACAGTTGCACAGGCAATGTTTACATCATATATGTAGTATAGACTGTAGTAGTATTCTGTTGGAATATTATGAGTGTTTGCAGAGTTAGCAGATTTGCTTTATCTCATTATTTATATTTTATTCACACTGAGTATTGTATTATTTCTTTTTCCCCTTCAGACCACTCACACCCACTCTCACCTGCATGTACTGTACAAGTGTGCCTTTTATGCTGCATCCTGGAATAAATCTGCATCAGTCCATATGCAAACTGCAGTCTGACTCCATAGGTGTTCTTACAGACACCCCATAAAGACACCGGTTTACACCTTCACCCACCTCATACCAGCCTTGGGTTTTTTCAATACTACTGTTATGTCCACCTGCTCAGTGCTGGATGCTCTTACTTTCTTAACCGGAAGTTCTCTAGAAGGCGTCGCGCATTAACCCTGTTGATAACGTTTGCATTCCAACACGTTGATAAAAAGTAATACCCATAACAGATTTGAATATAAATATTAGTTCGAACTTCGTTTATTTTTTAATGTTCGAATTATACTCAAATAACAAAGTTCGGAGTCAAAGCCCTAAACGGCACTAAGTAAACATACCATAAAATAAATATATCTGCAGCTCAAATGACACTCAAATTATGATAATAAGAAAAATTATTTCACAGACACACACATCTATCAAAAATAAGCTTTGGAATGTGCAATGATCAACAGATGTTACAGCTGTATTTTAAGCAGATGTCTAAGGGGGCTTGGGTTTTCCATGCTAAAGGATGCAATGGGGCTTCTTACCTTTGAATTTTAGAGAATTTGAACAGCTTCAATAATGGCTTCTGCTCAGTTAGGTCATTTCACTCTGTAACAAAGGTTCTTGAGTAAAACTGATACTTTGACAAGAGTGATTTTTAACCTTGTTGCACCCAAGATTTCTAACCTTTCTCCAGCAAAATTTAAGATCTAAAATTCCCATCCTTTGTGGCTGCAGCAGGTTTTCCATACCTTAGTGTGTCCAACCTCCACAGTGGATCATCCACTCCGGCCATTAGGAGCTTCACTCCTCCCTCTCCTGGATGGTTGTAGCTCAGGTCCAGCTCTTTCAGATGGCAAGGGTTGGAAGTCAGAGCTGAGGCCAGAGAAAAACAGCCCTCTTCTCTGATCAGACAGCCTGACAGGCTGCAGATACGCAACACAACAAACAGGGCAGATATGCAAGGAGAAATATGAGAGCCTTTCATGAGATTTAACTCTTTATAGTCAATTCTGCAGAGCAACCTTTTCACTCGCATGACCAATCAACACTAAAAGAGACTTGGTTCCTCTTCATTGGACATTGAATACACTGAAAATATACAGTAATCTGTGTTTTAGGAGGCTGGTAAAATATTGACAATATGTTTTTCATATATATATATATATATATATACATATGTATATGTATAGCTCTCAGCTCTCCATACCACTATGTACCAGTAGGGAAACGGGAAGGTTTTGCAAAGTGGTTGGACTCTTGAATCATTAATTCAAGATCTTAGTGACAAAAATATGCATCACTGGATGGATATAAATCTTTGCAGGGCATTGCAGGAGCTTACTGAAACAATGCCACAGTATTACAAGGTGTCTGCTCTACCCAATCATCCTTAAGTTTAAAGGGACTAGAGGCAAGATTAGGAAATGAAACTCGCGACTACCGCGACTGGCACTTCAGGTAATTGCAGCCAAAAGCCAAGCTGTCACGGGAGCGTACACAAACTGAAGCTATAATGTTGTTACCCATGATATTCTAATTTTTTGGAAAGGGTCTGTATATATATACAGGGTCTAATTTACATATATATATATATATATATATACAGACCCTTTCCAAAAACTAAGAATATCATCGAAAAGGTGTTTATTCTAATATATGCTAATTTTTGGGAAAGGGTCTGTATGCTCCACATGTCTGAAAGAAACTCCCAGAAAGTCTCATCAGCTGAAAAAGTTTATTTAAATCCAGGTTAAAGACCCACCTGTTCTCAGCTGCATTTGCCTAGATTTAATTCAAAGCCTAAAATCTGCATGGCTCTATATTCTCTCCTTTTAATCTTAAATGGTTTTAATGTTCTTAATTTTAAATCTTGCTTCTACTTGTTCTTCTTTTTTTCCTTTTGCACCCCGCTGTAATGCTTATGTTTTATGTAAAGCACTTTGAATTGTTCTGTACATGAAATGTGCTATACAAATAAACTTGCCTATGTAAAAAGGCACCACATGTGTTATTTAGCTCTTTAGGTTTTCAATCTCATTCTTGCATAAGAGGGTAGTTAGGGCTTAGTTGCCTCCCGACAGACGAACTGGACCAGATACACTCTTTTCAGAAAAAGTTAAGTTGCCTCTGGCGTGTTAGAATAGAGCCTGCTTCAAGCAGAGAATAGTTTCTGTTCATGCTATAGACATGTTGGTTTTCAGTAAAGCCAGGATCAGACTACACGACTTTTTTCATCGCTCACGACGGTCACTATGTCAGATTAACAGACATTGTGTCATGAAATTGGACAGTGTCTTGTTACTCGCGAGTGGTCACACTACAAGTAAGGCACCAGACAGTCAACCGTCTGATCATTGCGTGGTGTTGCAAAAGATGACACGAGACGGGGAGGTGGGACAAGCAGCTGTCAATCAGTCACTTGATTTGGAGGCTTCTGAATAGAGCTCGCAAATGTGGCGTAAGCACCACTGTAAAATGCAATGTATTGCGGGAGGAAAAGGCAGTGGAGGAAGCAGCACGATTGCATTGAAACTCGTCTCGTGGACATAGCGTTAAACGCAGAATTGGCTCGGAGTTACTGAATTATAAACTGCCATAGCCGTTCTCAAAACCACCATAGGAAACAAATAAATAAAGGAATAAGCGTATATCGGTTTCCAGATTGGAAGCAAAACAGCACAAGACAAAAAAAGAGATGAAACCTCTCCAATCACTTTTTCATTGGCAGTAACACTTACATACTATGGGACATTAATACTTTCACGTATGCAGTCGCTTTTTAAGCTGTTATTTTACCTTTTTCTTCAGTTGAATTCCATCACAATGAAACACAGTTTTAGATTAAATAAGATTAGAGAAAAAAAAAATGTGATTTAGGTCATCACCATCGCGGACACACTCAGAAGCTATTAAACTAATAAACATTTTTCCCTATTTTTACATTGTGAATGCTGTAATTGAAGTTGTTTACTGAGGTTTTGAGCTCATGCAGAGAAGAGGTTTGTTTGCTTGAAACATTAACTTTGTACGTACCGATGATAGAGGCAGCTGCACACCTGCAACATGCCGACCTGACGTAGATCAGACTTGCCCAGCAAGCAGCCGGAGCGCTTAACTGCTGCTAACAGCTATGACAGTTTCCTGTTCCTTCACCATCAGCTGCTCGACCTGAACAACTGTTTGCAGAGCGACTTTTATGGAGTGAAGCTGCTGCATCAGACGCGTTTCACCAGCTTGATGCACAGCGCGTGCTACGGGGCATCCAGGACTTTGTTTGGAGGAGCTGGATTAGCTGTTTGCGCAACTCCTCAGATAGAAAGTGGATGGGGGACATCAGTTTCCATCCATTATTGAAGTGTTGGACTCATGTCAAGTGACAAAGATGTTTTTCCCAACATGGACTGTTTACTGGTATTCTGGAACACTGCCAGTTCCAAGTTGCACTGAGCTCGCAGAGAAACTGGACCAGTTTAATTATAAATGGTCGATCCGCTGTCTTCCCTTTAAACTGTGAGCTGCAGTGGGCACAGGTAAACAGGTAAACAGGTGAACAGCGATGTGGTTGTGTCTTTTACTGCTCCTGAGCCAACATCTTTGTTCAGATGGTTAAATGGCTGTTTATCGTGCGCCATGGATCAGTTATGGTTGTACGCACATGTGTGTGGTTTATTTCACTATGTTGGTCTTATGTTGGGCAGCAAAGACTGACAGGGATTTTTTTTAGATTGCAAAATGTGCTCTTTCTATTTGACTACTTTACTGATTTATTTGAGATCATGTCACTTGTGACCTGATGTAATAATTGTAAGTAAGTAATTGTATTTGAGAGAGATACATTCTTCTGAATGTTATTGGAGGTGGAACACTGTTGAAAATAAATTTGGCACACCCAGTATTTGTTGGTGTACACCAAATATCTTTGTTAATGCAACGCTAACGGTGCGTACAATGGTTTTCTGACCTTTTTTCCGATAATGCATTGCGTGTTCATCACGTGGTCTTGCGAGCTCTATTGACTATTTGGGTCATTCATGAAATGGAAAGTGGACGGGAGACATCAGTTCCCGTCCATTATTTAAGTTTTGGACTCATGTGACAAAGACGTTTTTCCAAACATGGACTGTTAACTGGTATTCTGGTAACGCTGCCTGTGCCAGTTTCTCTTTGGAGCCTGTTTTCAGTCGTAAACAGGATTAAATCCACCAACAGAGCTACGATGTGCAAAGAGAGACTGAAAAGCGTCTCGCTGCTCATTTTATAAAAACAGCTTGCGGGGAAACTGGACCCCGATCGCTTCCACCAGCTGCATCATGGGCGCCCAGTGTGCTCCAGAAATGTCACAGACATAGCACGTGTCGGAAACCATGGCAACCACATGAAATCAGACATATGATAGTAAAATAAATGCATTCATGGCCATGGTCTTCCCTTTAAATTGAGAGCTGCACAGTGCACAGCATTATCACTGTGTCTATACTCAGCTCCCAATTGGTGTGTTCATATGGTTAATTAGCTTTGATGATCATGCGTAATGTGGATGGTTTTGGCACTGAGAGTGCATAAGTACACGCCTGAATGTGTCATATTTCAATATGTTTATCTCATTGGGTGTAATGTCCGTTATGTTTTTGCTGTGTTTTTCTTTAAATACAAAGTGTGATTTACTATGACTTTGTCACTGATTTATTTCAGAGCATGTCACATACGTGAATGTTTGGACCTGCTGTGACTATTACTGATAGAACGCACACATCATGTCGATATGTTTCGAGTTAATAAAGTAGCCTAATGTTGTATTCAAGAGAGATACACTCTTTTGAATGTTCATGGAAGTGTAACACTGTTGAAAATAAATTTGGCACACCCAGTACTGTATTTGTTGGTACACCCAATCTTTGCTGGCTATGCCAGTAGCATGGGTTATCCATTCTGCATATCAAAGAGATGGAAACTGATGCCACAGCTCCACAAATCCCCCCCGTTCTACTGGTCCACCAGAGAGTGGCTGTGTCTCTCCCCCTGTCCTCCATTGTTGTTTGTGTACCGGCGCTCCTGAGGGGCTCTCTGGTGGAAGCGAGGGGTGCAATGTCCTTCTATTGGTCGATATGTAGGGATACGTCGCAGGACATGTCACACTAGGCGGACAAAAACAAAAAATTCTGACACGCCAGTCTTTCTGCGTCATGGTCGTGAAGCATCACAGACGCCAAATCGCCAGTTGCTGATGATGTCACACTGCACATAGCTAAGACGCAACATTCTGCGATCCGACAATGCAGAATCGGGCACGACAGTGACTCCCTGCGACGTCTCCATCGGGCCAAAATTGCCCTAAATTTGTGGAGTCTGATCCAGGCTTAAGGCTTTGTTGTTTACAGCCCCCTGAACTTAGTAATAGATGTGCTAAAGCTCTGCCATTTTAAGGGAAGTAGGGGCTCCCCTGGATTGAATGGGGGGTAAGACATGTGGCCCTGAAAGTAGTCCGGCAGCAGCTCATCCAATCCGAGATATTAGTGTTTATCCTTGTTTTTTGTGTAGTGACTCTTTTCCTTGGCCAGGCAGTATATTAGGCAAGGCAAGTCAAGTTTATTTGTATAGCCCATTTCATGTACAGAACAATTCAAAGTGCTTTACATAAAACATTATAAGAATTACAGCGGGGTGCAAAAAGGGGAAAATAATAAAGAACAAAAAAGTACAAGAATGATTTAAAATGAAAAACATTAAGAACATTTAAGATTAAAAGAGAGAATATAGAGCTGTGCAGATTTTAACTTTTGAGTAAAATCTACATAAATGCAGCTGAGAACAGGTGGGTCTTTACCTTCGATTTAAAGATTTAAAGACCCATTATTAGCAGTGTTAAAATATGACCCCAGTTGGGAAAGAAATGTTGGGACACTGTAAAATGTCATCAAAATTTTAGGGAAATCATATTTCATGAACAAACATACCACTGCACTACAAACAAAGTTTTCTGCTGAAAATCACTGCATGAGCTCAGGAACAGGCTTCTGCTGGGGACACCATCTTTCTGCTCATGTGAGCAATGACAGTGGGACTTAGAGGGGTGTGACTGGGATGAACTGCCCTCAGATGAGCAGACTTCTGTGCCTGTCATGGATTGTCTATAATGAACTCCATGGCCAAGATTTAGAGTGTTTACCAGGACTCTCTAGATCGAAGTTTCATGATCAACTTTGTAATCATATTGTAGGACTTGTGCCTTGGACGCTCGGCTGACAAGAGCCGAGCGTCCAAGGCACAAGGCACATATTTCACTACCCATTAAAGTACCAATCAAGTATCAAATAATAAAATCAAATTTTATATTAAGCAGCTGAACCCAGTAGGTGCTGAGGTTCGATAACTCATGAAAAATTGCAAAAAATGAGATTTTGTTGGTTTCGGTCTTGGTCTTGAGCTGAACTCGTCTTGGTCATGAGTTGGTCTGTCTTGGTCTTGTCTTCGTCTTTACACTCTCTGGTCTTGGTAGTGTCTTGGTCTCAGTTGAGGCGGTCTTGACTACAAGTCTAGTGCAAAGTGGCTGGGATAACAATCAGCACCCCCAAGACAATGGTTCTCATGCAGAAAAGGGGGAGTCCTCTCCAGGTCCAGGTGAGGTCCTGCCCCAGCTGGAGAAGTTCAAGTATCTTGGGGTCTTGTTCATGAGTGAAGGAAAAGTGGAATAAGAGATTGACAGGCAGATCAGTGCGGCGTCTGCAGTAATGCGGACTGCATTGGTCTGTTGTGGTGAAAAAGGAGCTGAGCCAGAAGGCGAAGCTTTTGATTTACCATTCGATCTACATTCCTACCCTCACCTACAGTCACGAGCTGTGTGTACTGACCGAAAGAATGAAATTGTGGGTACAAGCTGCTGACATGAGTTTCCTCTGCAGGGTGGTCGGGCTCTCCCCTAGAGATAGGGTGAGAAGCTTGGTCATCGGGGAGGGGCTCAAAGTAGAGTCACTGCTCCTCCCCATCAAGAGGAGCCAGATGAGGTGGTTTGGTATCTGGTCAGGATGCCTCCTGCACGCCTCCCTGGTGGGGTATTCATGCCCCACTGGTACAAGACCCTGGGGACACACTGGAGGGTCTCTTCGCTGGCCTGGGAATGCCTTGAGATTCCCCCAGATGAGCTGGTGGATGTGGCCGGGGAGAGGGAAGTCTGCTTCCCTGCTGAGGTAGCTGCCCCTGCAACCCGATCCCAGATAAGCAAGAAGATGGATGGATGGATGGATGGATGGATGGATAGTCAAGACTAATTTCATGTGGGGTATGAGTGTTTAAAAACTCATTCATTTAAATGTTATTCAATCTTGAAATTATGCATAATTAGGGGCGAGTCCTTTTGATTGACAGATGACTGGCAACTGGCGTTCTCCCTACTTGTTCCCGGGAAGGCTTCAGCCAATATGAAGTAGCACAACTGCTAGATTCAGCCAGCCTTCCTCCATTACCTTCCATTAGCTGCAGGTTAGCTTGGGGAGCTCTTAGCTACAGATAGCTCAGAGTTTGTTGGTTGTCAGTCCTTAGCTCCCTTGCTCAAAGCCCTTTCAGCTCTACCTCTTTGCCCTTTTTTGTATTCTCTGGGAGTGACAAGAAACACAATGCTGCCAAGATGGCAATGGTGGGAACTGTCAACTGAGCTGCAATTCAGCTTTTCAGGAACCTACTAGTGGCACCACAGAAGATTTGACCATCAATATGAACAGTCTATCAGAAAAACCCAAAACATAAACTTATGCCATGGACCTTTAAAAGACTGCAAACACTGCATTCTGTTTTAATTAACATTTTAAACAAAGTCCCAACTTTTCTGGAATTTTGGTTGTAGCATGCTAGCACTAAAAAATTAAGTGTCCAAAACATAAAAATGAAAAACAAATCTAGATATTTAGACATTTCAAAACAGATTAGCTGTTGTGAAAGTAAATCTAATTTTAAATTTGAATAGTTTTCGATTACTGACCTGACAGTTTCCAGTCTACAGTGTGGACTTTCTAGTCCCACAGAAAGTAGCTCCACTCCTGAATCCTTAAGGTTGTTGTTACTCAGGTCAAGCTCTCTCAGATGAATAGAATGCGAGCTGAGTGCCAAGGACAGAGCTTTCCAGCTTCTCTCTGAAAGATTGCAGTCACTCAATCTGGAAATATATTACCAAAGATAAATAAAATGCCTTTCACACAATGCCTCTACTGTATTTGAATATTGTTTACATGTGGATGAATTGACACAACTCTCTACTTACAGAGCTTTGTTGGAGGCTTTAACCACTGGTAACAGCCTCTGAAGTGCCTCCTCTGAAGCAGAGTATTTCTTCAAGTCAAACACATCCAGGTCTTTTTCTGATGACAGTAGGATGAAGACCAGAGCTGACCACTGAGCAGGAGACAGTTCATCTCTTGAGAGACTTCCTAATCTCAGGTACCTTTGGATCTCCTCCACTAGAGAACGATGATTCAGTTCATTCAGACAGTGGAACAGGTTGATGCTTCTCTCTGCAGTTAGATTCTCACTGATTTTGTGTTTGATATACTGAACTGTTTCCTGATTAGTATGTGAGCTACTTCCTGTCTGTGTCAGCAGGCCTTGTAGGAGACTATGATTGGTCTGCAGTGAAAGACCCAGGAGGAAGCGGAGGAACAAGTCCAGGTGTCCATTTGGACTCTGTAAGGCCTGGTCTACAGCACTCTGATGCAGACATTTGAAAGTTGGTTTGTTAAATAATTTAGACCAAAAAGATGTTTGCTCTTTCATCAGATTGACTCTAGAGCTGATGAAGGTCAGATGGACATGAAGAGCAGCCAGAAACTCCTGAACACTCAGATGGATGAAGCTGAACATCTTCTCCCCGTACAGCCCTCTCTCTTCTTTAAAGATCTGTGTGAACACTCCTGAGTAAACTGAAGCTGCTGTGATATCGATGCCACACTCTGTCAGGTCTGATTCATAGAAGATCAGGTTTCCTTTCTGCAGCTGATCAAAAGCCAGTTTTGCCAAAGACTTAATCACCTCCCTGCTCTCTGGACTCCAGAGTGGATCTGTCTCAGCTCCTCCATCATACTTGACCTTCTTCACTTTGGTCTGAACCACCAGGAAGTGGATGTACATCTCCGTCAGGGTCTTGGGTAGCTCTCCTTCCTCTCTGGTTTTCAGAACATCATCCAGAACTGTAGCAGTGATCCAACAGAAGACTGGGATGCGGCACATGATGTAGAGCATTTGTGATGTCTTGATGTGGGAGATGATCCTGCTGGTCTGATCCTCATCTCTGAACCTTTTCCTGAAGTACTCCTCCTTCTGTGGGTCAGTGAACCCTCTAACTTCTGTTGTCATGTCAACACAGTCAGGAGGGATCCGATTGGCTGCTGCAGGTCGTGTTGTTATCCAGAGGTGAGCAGAGGGAAGCAGTTTCCCCCTGATGAGGTTTGTCAGCAGCACATCCACTGAGGTGGACTCTGTAACATCAGTCAGGATCTCATTGTTGTGGAAGTCCAGAGAAAGTCGACACTCATCCAGACCATCAAAGATGAAGACCACCTGGAAATCTTCAAAGCTGCAGATTTGTGCTTTCTTGGTTTCAGGAAAGAATAGATGAACAAGTTCCATCAAGCTGAACTTTCTGTCTTTCAGCACATTCAGCTCTCTGAAAGTGAATGGAAATGTGAACTGGATGTCCTGGTTAGTTTTGTCTTCAGCCCAGTCCAGAGTGAACTTCTGTGTTAGGACAGTTTTCCCAATGCCAGCAACTCCCTTTGTCATCACTGTTCTGATCGGTTCATCTCTTCCAGGTGGGAGTTTAAAGATGTCTTCATGTCTGATTGTTCTTTCTGGTCTGTATGGCTTCCTTGATCTTGCTTCAATCTGTCTGACTTCATGTTCATCATTGGCATCTGCAGTCCCTCCCTCTATGATGTAGAGCTCTGTGTAGATCTGATTCAGAAGGGTTGGTTTTCCTTCTTTAGCAATTCCATCCAGTATATACTGCAACTTTTCTTTTAGCTTGAACTTGAATTTACGTTTGCATGTATAAAGGGATTCTGAAAAGAACATGAAAAACATGCTTTTAGCTGCCATGTTAATACCACTGCAATTACTGGACCTTCTGATACACAACTGTTGTGGCTTCAATAATCTGATAAATCTTTTAGCGGCCCAACTTATTCATCTTAGAACCTTTTTACTGTTTCAAAATTTCTGTTCGTTGTTACATGAGAGAATAGCACTGGTACACTGAATTTAAATGAAAAATTACACTCAAGTAAGTTACAGCTTCTCCTTTTACAGAATTCGCTTGTGAAAATAAAGCAACTGTTAGTTAAACACTAAGAACATCATGTCACTTACAGACTGTAGTCATTACAATAAAGGTAGATAACTGGGACTTTAAAAACAGAGGGAAAATAATAATAGCACTCTGATATTTTTTGTAAATAGCCTTGCATATGAGACAATAGTTTCTGCTCTTGTAGTGGCTATTTCAAGAAACTTAGATACCTTGTATCTACGCATCCACAAGTGCTCCTAAAATATACCAAAATATGCATTTCAAGGATGCACATAAATGGCCCTTCACATGGAATCATCTTCCTGTGGAACCACTAGTTGAATGAGATGCCATAAGGTGCTGATGCAATGATGGAGAAGTTTTTGCTGTCTAAACTCTTGATAGCTGAAAATGATATTATGCACATAAAAATCTTGTCATGTGAAAGAGCCCCTTGTGTGGTGGGATTGTGCGAAATAGCATACCCAATCAGAATCTGAGGCATTCTCTATTGCCAGACTACTAGTCCAACAACAAAGACTGTGCATGAACTCATGAGAGTTCAACGTTTGTGGTGGTCAATTTCAATTGCTTTAGTAATATTTGCATTATCGAGTTTGTGTGTCTACATCACAAATGCTCAAATAGAGGGAAGCTCAGTCAACTACACCCATGAGTATGCTGGAGCATGTGGTTGAGAAAAATGCAACACAGGGTTGCAACACTCAAGCATCTAGTAAGGATGTGCTGGAAGGGTTTAGCAGTGGCCTTGGTTTAGGAGCCATGTCCATGTTGCTTGCAGCCACATCACATCACAGTCACAGACTGCACAAGCAATTTGTGAACTGATGCAACATTACATAATGTTAAAGAATAGACACATCTTTTACAGAACTGTTCAGGAGGAGGACTTGGGTTTGCCACAATCTGGAGAACGACAACAAAAGTAACTTCATTGCAAACAAAATAATTCCTATCCCTAATAACTGTTTTTCCTATTGATAATAGTCCTTAGATGCTCATTAGTAATTGCTAATGACCGACATTACCCCAACCTATCTACAACTAGGGATGGGTGATACCAAAAAATTTCCGGTCGATAAGATACCAGTATGGTACTTTTTCATCGATACAGATATTGATACAGATACTTTTTGTCCCTTAAAAGAAAAACACGATTGTACACTTTGCATTAATATCTTGAGTGCAAGGGCAATATTAGACATAAGTAAAGCTTGAGGACAGGAGTACTGGACAGAAATGCTTTTAAAACAACAATAAATTATATTTTTGAGTAAATTAAACAATAATAAGATTAAAACCTCTTTCAATTATCAAATAACTGAAGTACATATGAAGATCAGTTACATTTATTCAGTGGAAAATGTTCAAATATCAAATGTAACAGTAATATTGTAAAGTTACCAAAACATAATGTGCAATAACTTGCATTAAAGTACTGAAAGATACCAAAACAACATCACTAACAGTAGCAGCATCATCATGACATCTGATTGGCTACTACCATCATGTGACACAGAAGCTAGAATCTGGCTGCTTTCACATTATTTCATTGTCTAAAACTCAGAAATGGAAACAAATTGCATGTTTTGTATCTGTACAGTGGTATCGCTATACCCCAAAAAAGTATTGATTCCTATATTTTGTCTGGCTGGTATTGAAGCATCAACTCCAGAGTATTATGCACATCTCTATCTCCAACATTTTGGTTCCCCAAGTGAGGCATTACAACCTTTGTTGTTTGTTTGTTTAGTGGTTTATTTTGGTTCATAAATCAAACATAGTTGCACCAAAGTAAAGCTATACGTATAAATAAATTCACAAACAAAGGTGCAGGTAGCTATTGCTTATATGATGCCTATCCTTACAACTATGCACCACAACACACTGAAACAGAAATAAACTACAGAGATCAATTCCAATAAAAGCTGATTTAGATATGATCTTGAAAATTCATAGGAAAAACTGGCCACTGTAACCAAATATACTGGATCATACTAAAAGTCTATATTTCTCAATAGCCCTTGGTAAATCTTTTTTTTTTTTATTGCAAAAGGAATCGTACAATTTAGCTCATTACAGAGACTATTCCACAAGTATAGCCTTCTTACAGAAACACAACTTCTAAGGTGTGTCCTTACCCTCACTTTTTATTGTTCATTTATTTATTTATTTTTGATATACTGTTTACATCCCCAAGGGGAAATTAGGGCTCTGCATTTTACCCATCTCTGTACAGTAGTACCAGAGAGTGGTGGGCTGCTACTTAAAACGCCCGGGGAGCAGTTGGTGGGGGTTAAGGACGTTGCTCAGAGGTCCTCAGTGGTTCACTTTAATGTCGTGTCTGGGACTCGAACACAGGTCCTCCACACCAAAGCCCGTGACATTTCCACTAGA
Source organism: Atherinomorus stipes (assembly GCA_023101725.1). NCBI lineage: Eukaryota > Metazoa > Chordata > Actinopteri > Atheriniformes > Atherinidae > Atherinomorus > Atherinomorus stipes. The sequence goes on from JALJCO010002662.1 coordinate 35,378, forward strand.
CTACCCACTCCACCAAAAATACAAGTTTCCCTATGTTTATACTGACTTTTCTAGAAGAGAACATTTCCTGAATGCAGTCAAAAAGTAGGTTATTCTGTGGCTTATAAGAGAAGTTCTTAACTAAACCAGATCTGCAAATTTTAAGGTACTTAATTTATATGACTACTTTGTAGGGTTGCATAGGTTTGTGCATGTCGATGAAGAGTATTTTCCATCTGTGCACCCCTCTGAATAGTAGTGTTTTTTTTTTAACTATGATGTGTGGGAGGGACTGTAGAAAAACCTGAAAATCCTTGGGCAAAAAAAAAAAAAAAAAAAGAAATCCTTGGAAATCAAGTGTTAAAGAGGCCCAATTGTTATTGTGATTTGAGTTTATACAGTATCTAGTATATTAGGATGGGATAATTTTTTTTATGTTGAAAATTATTCAGTTGGTATAATGTATGTTAAAGCAGAACTCAGTAACTTCAGCTCGGGGCTCCCCCTTGTGGCGTCCTTTCACTGTCGTAAAGTTCAACCCCCCCTGCACCCCCACAGCACACAGACGGCTTCTCTACCTGTCTTTCCTCTATTTTGATCCCTGGATACATTTCTAAGCGTTTACTAGCTTGTTGATGCTACTTTGCTGTGTTGGTAGCATCACCACGTCTCCCTCTGCTCAAAGCAAAGACCTGTCTCTTCTGAAACGGGACGTTTTACCCGCGATTTGCGGGTAAATATGCCGTGGATTATATTTTTCTCTGGTGTTGGCGAGTAGCAGGTAAGAATATGAACTTTTATTTACTTTTTGCTGACGTGACAAGTGATTATTGAGCCTGAAGCAGTGATGCTTCACCCGGCGCCCAGGCAGCGCAAGCTACGTGAATCACTCTGGTCCAGCAAAGAGTTGGTTATGAGAGCCAGGAGCCGTGTTTAGGTGGTGTGAAGCTAAAGAAATGTTTTCTTCAAATTAGCGCTGGTAGTCTGGTTCAAATCAGAGCTGGAAGCAGCTCGGTAGATAGGGGACCTGAGTACCGTACAGCGGTTTCTGTTGTCGCAAGTTCTGCTCGGGTCGGCGCAGGCAAAGTTGCATAGAGGTGCTCGCAGGCCAGAGGCCCCGGCGGAAGGGGGGGAAACATTGCATTGCTCCGTAAACACTTTGTTTAGCCCCACGGGGATTCCGGAAAGCATTTATTGAGGTAGAAAAGTTACTGAGTTTCCCCTTTAAGGCTATAGTCTATTATCTGAAAGTTTGATCATTATTAATTACCTAATTTAGATGGTAGTTCTGGTCCTAAAGTACAATCTACACAATGTGAAGAAGAAAAAACTAAAAAAAATCCATCGACTCTAGTGGCTGCAGGACCTTAACCGGCTGGATGGCTCCTATTGGCTAACGTAGCTGTTTGTCGCTCTTCTCTCTACTCTCATCCAATCCCCTGCTCAAGCTGACACTTCCACAACAGCTGACTCCCAATGTTCCGCGTTCTGCCTTGTCCCTGCCCTCTGTCGCATTATGAACATTTTATGTATTAATATTTCTTTTGCGTTATACAGATGCGGGCATGAAAAAGTTCCCCTTTCTGCCGACTGCCAGCCACTTACCAGCGACTTGTCTGCTAATTCAATCGCACAGAGAAACGCATGTGTGCCCAGGGAAACGATTTCAGAGCATAAATGAATGCCCGGAACAAGAACGTTTCCACATGCCAAGTTTGGACACCGTGCGTGATGACGTATTTGCGGGACAAATTAGACAGTGCACTATCAGCCAGTGATAGTGCACTGGCAGTGCAGTAGTAGTGCACTATTACTGCACCACTTCTGACAGAAAAAGGAGGAACTTTTCATGCCCGCATCTGTAAACTTTCTGCAATAAGTACGTAGCTGAGTAGCAGTTTAAGAACAAGAGGAGAATGGAAAAGAAAGATAGCGGTAGCAACAAGTGGCCTCTGCTGCCTCACTGGCAAAAGTTGGAAGAAAAAGAAAAAAAGGCAGAGACTGAAGGAAGGCTGGATAAACATGTGTTCACTGCTGGAGGAAACTCCAGGTGGATTAAGTCTGCTGAGAAAGGCAAAGATGAAGAGGAAATGCGAGCAAAGCAGGATGGAAGGCCGGGTAATTATATACTGATGTGGAGGAAGCTCCAAGAGGGAAAAATCTGCAGAAGAAAGGCAGACACCAGGACGGACTGAAAGCGGAGTATATCAGATCACCTGGCTGGTGGAAGCTCCAGGAGGATTTGGGAGTGAAAACTGATGCTGATACAGCAGACACTTTGTTGGACAGGTAGGCATTTTTTCTTTTATTGTGCGCATTGTACATGAAATAGAGATGTAAGGATATGAAAATTTCATGGTTATTGTGACCAAAATTATCACGATTATCATTTTTATCATGGTTCTATAGAAATACCCCCCAGCATCTTTAAAAAATATAAAAAATGGGTCTAAATGTGCACTTTGTCCTTTTTAAAGGGAGAAAAATCTCAGAGAACTGTCCATGTCAGTGCCTTTGTTGCCTTCTGCCATGTTTTCATAAACTATACTTTGCAAACTGTGACTGCTGCTGCTTTTCCGGCCAATGAGCAGCATCACTGAGTTTTTCAAAGTGCTGTAATCAGTCACGGTTTTAACGATAATTAAAATTTGAAACAGTATTACTAATCATTGAGAATTTTATTACAATTAATCATTTAACTGTTTTTGTTACACCCCTAAATTAGAAGTCTATGACGACGCTGGCTTTTGTCTGTAAATGCTGCCAGTGGTTTTCTCTGTGTGGACAGACGGCATCAGCACGTAAGCAATTTATTTTCGGCATTGTATACTAGCATTGCTGTCATCAGTGTTGTCCTGAATGCATTCAAGGAACTTTATGAAGTCATTCGAATGACTCGGTCTCTTACTGATGCAGGAACTCCAGATAAAACATACTGTAAACACCCCGATGGTTGAGAAAGGCAAATATTTTATATGTGACCAAATGCTCTTCTTGCTCATTTATATAGAATAAATATTGCACTCATGAGCTGTAGTGGTACGGCTGGCTATGGTTGAGAGGGATGGCTGTGGGAGGGGTCAGCGAGCAGAGAGGAGAGGGCAGGTTGTTGTTTTTTTTATTCAAAGGAGCTGTTTCATGCTTTTCAAACATTCCAAAAGTCAAATACAGGCATTTATAAGCTAAATATATTCCCTTTGCCACTATAAAAACTAATTTGGTGTTAATTTTTTTTTTTTTTTTATGCATCTAATTTCCAACACGGAAGTAAGATGGCTGACTGTCCTGAACCACGGAAGCTCTTGACCAATCTCAACATGTTTTACGCCCATTTCATGATGATGCCCTGGAAGAGACACAGATTCTGAAGGGTCACAGAATTGTTTATAGCACTGGCTTTGTCACTCACATGGACGTTATTTGTAAACAATGGTGGATAATCGGACTCAGATCAACAGAATAAAATGGAGCAGCCGGTTATGGAGCTGTATGCGCTCGACCCGAAGTCTGATATTGAGTTGAAGTACATGCAGTACCACAGAGACCCCTGACAAGTAAGTTAATTTAGCAAACAAATCATAGGCTAACAGTTAGCATTGAGCTGGGAGACATTTGTTGTTGACAGTAGGCGTTTTTGGACTGTAGGAACCTTTTGGAGTTCCTATAACCTTTTCAGGAACCAGGCCATTTTTTTGCACATTCGGACATATAGAAACTAGGGACCTCGGACGTCAGTTCCTATAACCTTTTTAGCTCCTACTCTGAGGCAGGGTCTTTTAGGGTTCCATAGGAACTGAAATAAGTAGGTGTTTGGTGATTGGTAGAACTGGCAAGCCCCGCCCCTTGCGTGATCTCCGCTGCTTCCAGCCCCGCCATATTTAAAAAAGTCTCACAGCTGTTTACCTGTTTACCTGTTTACCAAGATCGTAACTACAACAAGAACTATTACAATAGGAGACTACCAATTCATTATTAAATCCATCACAATGGTACGCATCCCAAATTGATAACTATTTTGAAATGTCCAAAAGCAATTATTTTCATACTAATTTAATGACCCTAATACAGCTGCAAAGTGTGGCAGTAGAATCTGCGGCTGCCGCCCAGACACTTTAATGGACGGACTGGCTACTAAAGTGTCCGGGCGCACTTCAGCAAAAGGTAAACAAGATGTTAGTAGGGAAGCTTTCCAACGGGGGGGGGGGGGGGGCTGTTCCATTACATGATCCATATGACCGTGATGAGGGAAAGCTGGTAAGTTAGCTTACCAGCAACGTCAGTTTTGTGTCAGATCTGCTGGGGCATAAATTTGTCTCTGTCGCAACGATTGCGTCACACATGGTCCCTAACAACGTCCTCCCTCATGTGCGAACGCAAACTGAAGGTGAAGGGTAGTTCTTATAACTAAACTCGGGATGCGTAGTTATGGGACCTGCGTTCTTAGAACCTCTCTGTCCAAATGTGCCAAGTGTTGTTGTCTGTCCATGAGGTGTTTTTATGGTGGGAACTGTGTCAGGTTTCAGAAGTAATCCTCGAGAAAAAAAACATGAGATTCATGAAGTTGTCAGGAGTAAGGTTCACAAACAAAGTTGAGGTTTTTTTCTGCTCCTGAAGATAAAATCCAACCGCTTCTGGCAAGTTGATTCATCCAGTACAACAAATACACTCCCACGCTGAACGCAACCACATTTTTCCCAACTTGCCGTCCTCTTGAGATAAAAAAAAAAAAGAACAAGCTTTTCTTCTGACCTCTGGAGCAAACATCTGTTAGCTGATGGCTGTTTGTCACTGAGGAAATCTTCCTGTAAGCTGTTTGTTTCTTCCTCAGAGAGTGAGGATAGGTTAGGATTCTCCTTGAGTTTCTGTTGAACAAAGAGGGTCTCTTGCTACGATGCTGCGCATGCATGTTTGTTGCTTCATGATTGGTGCCACCTTGTTACATACACCGGTGGTCAGTCAGTCACATTAAGGAAGCTAGAGCTTGGCCGGAATTTCATATATTACTCAAAAATGCACAAAAGAAGAAAAAAATGACTTAAAGGTATAGTCCGAAGTTACCCCCGTAAAAAATAAACGTTAGACTTGAGCAAGTGAAATCCGTCTCAAACCCCCCTTTGGGCCTCTACTCCTGTGCCATGATGCATTTGAATGCATCTCTCTCTCCCCCTGCCTGTATTTCGCTCTTTTGTATTGTTCTGGTCTGGTCGGACATTTCTGGGTGGAGATTTCTGTTTATATCACCAGCCAATGACAGAGCTAAGAGCATGACGCTGTGTGGAAATACGCTCATGATTGGAGCAGACGCCAGTCACTCGAACTCTCGAAGGAAAAAAAAAAAAAAAAAAGAAAGAAAGAAAACACCATGGATGCACCGAAGAAAAGGTAAGAGCTTCAGATGCACTTTGGAAAACCAGGGTTAATAATAGTTTGGCTTGTACCCGCTTCTGAGTTCTGAAGGAGAGGCTTGAAGTTGAATAGGCTAGCTAGAACGAGGTGTCCATTAGCCTGAGAGGGAGGGGCGCTTGAGTTTGAATACTGTTTTTTGCAAACAGAAACGCTGGAGGGACTTTGGACTCTACCTTTAAATGAAGCTCCTTTAAATTTCTCAACTGATTCTGAAATTGCAGAATAGCTTTAACCCATCCAGTCATTCTCACCACAAACTGGTACTAATTATTTTTATTATTATAATTATAATAATAATAATAATTATTATTATTATTATTAAAAAGTTAAGTGTGGTTTCTCAGCCTGGGAACAGTGATGAACAATAACTGCTCCAGGAATGCAAATAATAAATGTCACTCATCGAAACAAGTCAGAAACACATTGTTTTTGAGGCGCATTGCAAGATTAAATACTACTGCTAAACACTATTCTTTTCTTTTCCCCCACATGCTCTTGCAACTGCCTGATGTGTAGAATGAGCAGTGCTCTCTTCACTGCGGTTGTCTCTATAATACTGCTTCTGCATAGTCAATGAGAGATATTCAGGTACAAATCCTCAGGGGTGTGCATGCGGGGGAAACGTGCTGTGTGTGCTTGTGTGCCTGACTGCTGCCAGGGGCTGCAAGTGTTGTGTATGCCGTGTCATTAGAGCATCATCGGGACAACACTGACAACTACTGCTAAAAGATGGATAACAAGTGCCTTTCAAACCCCAACTCAGATTCCATGTTCTCTAAAGAAAAGAAAAGTTTTGTCTCGTGCAGGGGTCGGCAACCCGCGGCTCCGGAGCCGCATGCGGCTCTTTAGTCCCTCTGTTGCGGCTCCCTGCATTGGAAAATGAATTAATGACTATTCTACTAAAGTGTATTGTATTTTGGTTGGTTCACTTTAATAATGTGATTCTAAAAGACCAAGACAAATGTCCCCTTGAGAGACAATAAAGTTTCTTATCTTATTCTAAATTTGAGGATTATGATGATCCCTCTGAGGGATTCATGAACAGTTGCGCACTTTTCCCGAGTTCTCCGAGCACTGCAAATGCAGCACGTGAAATAAAATCCAACTCAACTATTAAAATAAAGACATGATTTATATTTTACCATTTTGCAATGCAGCCCATTGAGTGTCAGGTGCAACAAGCAGGTAACTGCAGTAAAACAGCGAGTAACTGTCCAGCACGCTATGATGCGTCTCACAAACCTTTACACAGCCAATCAGTGTTAATAACTGCACTTCATGCTCACGTGCCGCCATTGTGCAGCATAGCATGATACAGCCCTGTTGAATCAGCAATCACGGAATTAAACATTAAAAACGGAATTAATTACAAACAAAGAATATCACTGAGCGTGGACGTGTCGCGGAGCGCTGAACTTTCCTCCTGGCGCACTATCCCACGAACGCCTCACAGCGGAGCGTCTCTGTTGTGCTGTTGCTGCAGTTCTGGCATTTAAAGTGAATAATAAACGAGCAAAAGCTTATTTGTCCACTCCGACCCTGTCATGCTGCGCTTTGATCACTTCTACAGCAGGTAGGCCGACGATAGAGAAGAAAAGTGTCTGATGCACTGAGCATGTTCAGCGCTGCGTGGGCAGATTCGTTTGTTTTCACTGCTGACCAGATTATTTTGCGTAGCTATGTTCATATTTTGTGAAACAGTAATTTCATTTTTCGGGTAGCTTACTGCACGCGCCAGTAAAAGGATGACGGCACAGACAGGACAGCATGTTTGGTTTGCTGCTGGTAGATTATTAAAGCTGCGTCTTTTTCCATCCTACATAAATACAACTAAAATAGATTTTTTTTTTTTTTTAAAGTGACCTTCAACCCGACGTCTTTTCTTTTTTTTTTTTTAGTTTAAAATGTTTTTTTTGCTGGATGCAGAAATGTGATTTCGTTTTCTCATTTTTATGTTAAATGCAACACATTTAACGTTAAAGTTTTATTTAATTATCAATGTTAAAAGTCAGTTGATGCTCCAGTGTTTTCTTTATTGTAGGAAACGGGTCTAAAAGGCTGTTTGGCTGAAACAGGTTGCCGACCGGCTTATTTAAGACTTACATTTTTGCAGCTCCAGACAGATTTGTTTTTCGTTTTTTTGGTCCAATATGGCTCTTTGAACATTTTGGGTTCCCGACCCCGGGTCTAGTGTGACAAAAAGAGCCAAACTGGAGTCTGACCAGCACCAGAGTAAGATGAGAGTAAACGGAGCAGCTTTCTAACTATACAGTAAATGTGGGGAGGAGCTCCGACCTGCTCTGGGAATAAAATGGGAGTTGGCTTTCTTCTTGCTAAAAAGGTAAATGTGACTTGTATAGGGATGCACCGACATGAAAACAAAAAATGAGCAAACCAAGGCCGAAAACCGAAACACCGAAAGAAATGTCAATTATTAGAACCATAGCACTTTTAGCTACGATGTGTACTAACTTCACTAAAATCAAGGCATTGCAAAAAATCAAATACAAAAGAATCAAAATATTTATTTACCCCTGACATTACAGAATGTACAATATAGATTAAAATTCAAAATAAAATATTTAGTTTGCCTCCACTCATGTGTACATTACATAATGCCTTTTATTTTTTTCTGTAGGACTATTACAACAAATAATATACAGGCTTATAACTGACTGGCTGCTGAAAGGCAGCAAAATTAAATATATTTTCACATTACAACACAAAGTGCATAAGTTGCGTGCTGGATGCGCTGTTTGCCGCGTCATCACGTTTCAGCCGTGATGTTTCGGTGATTTATGTCTTTCGGCCGAAAACCGAAAATGCCCTTTTGGGTCATTTTTGGCTGAAAACTTTTGGTGGCCGAATTTTTGGTGCATCCCCTAGATATGTATGATGGAAATAAGGATAAACAATATTGCAATGCTAAGTTTTTAGCCTATAAATGTAGCAAAATTATGGCCATATGAATGCTCTTGTGGAAGAAATGCACTTTAGCCACTTGTTACATTAAGTTAGTTGGGTAATTTTAGAAGGTAATTATGGTCTCAGCCAGTGAATTTGAATATTTGATCTAAAAGCCCACTGTTATCGTTAGCATACGTTTTTTAGTTTATTCAACAATCAAACCATAAAAAACTTGCAGATGAACTTTTTACCTCAGTAGACATTGTGCCTCTAAGTCTGGGCTCAGACTGAGTGCAGTACAGGTTAAACTAAAGGCCAATGCAGTCAAAACAGCTCATGCGTGTGCACAACACTTTCACTTGTTGCCAGAAGGGGCACACTTCTGGAAAAAGCTGGAACTTGCACTACTTTCAGGTCAAAAGTTGTATAGTGCTCCTTGAATGTGAGTACTTGGACCTCAAACTCATGCTGTTTTGAAAATGACTGGAAAATATTACAAAATCTGAACCAGTTAGAAGGTAGCTGTGAAAGGAGCATATGTGGAAGTCAAATTTTATAAATGCTCTTACTGTTCTGCAGACACTCAGCCAGCTCCTCCTGCTTCATTAATCTCAAAAAGTCTACTGCGATCTTCACAAAGGCTTCTCTGCTGCTGTTCCTCTGCTTCTCATCCTCAAGCACTAAGCATGCTAGGTAATCTGGACTTAGACAAATCCGGATCTTCTTCAGCTCATTCTTCACAAAAGTGATGATATTGTCCTCCAGCACCTGGAAGAGACACAACATGAAGGACACAATCAGACTGAAATCATGGAAACAAACATAAGAGTAATATTGGACACACTGACAATCCACTGTTTTACAACGGTCACCATGGAGACCACTGAACAGAGAAGGAAAAGTAGTTGTTAGACGTGTACAGACCATAAATATGGAGTCCAGCTGTGTTTGATGCTGCTGGACAGATGGTCCACTGGGACACTCTGAGCTCTGCTGGTCCTCTCTGAGGAGGAATCAAGAAGAGTCAGTTGATATTCTGTCTGTCCACACAGAGACAGAAAGAAGGGAAAAACAAAAAACCCTACAGGCACAAACACAAGCTTTAGATCCATGAAGTAAAATCTGTTGGATAAACTGTTACAGGAATTTATTCAAGAGTCATTTTTTGCTTGTTTGCTCTTGTTTTAGTAGTAAAATAAAAGACTTAACTAGGTTACCATTGTCATTTCACACATTTTCTTTATGTACATCCATGTCAAACCTGTTTGTTATTCACGGTGCATACACACCAAACGCGATTTGGCTGTCAAGGGCGTCAGGTTTACATACAAAGTCAATGGCCGACGCACGTTGAGGAGGCGTCGTGGCACGTTTCATGCGTCGGGTGCGGCGCATCTTGGGGCGTTTCGTGTTTGGCTGTGCCTTTGGGATGTAGTTTATTTGTTTATTTGATAGGATCCCCATTAGCCACCATTCCATTCCTGGAGCAGTGGCTATTCTTCCTGGGGTCCAACATTAGATACATAAAATATTTACAGTATGTAGTGGGCTTATGCTGTCCCACATCGGGACAGTGGGACGTTAAAATGGGCCAGGTCAGACAGCTGAAAGCGCCCCTCACCAGCTGGCAGCAGGTGGAGTAAATGGTGAAACTCATCACACTCAGAACACCTGAAATCATCTGGTGAACCAGACACAGAGCGGAGATGCCCGACGACGACGTTCCTTAGCATTGTTTATCACATAAAGCCGAGCCGCTCTCTCTCCTGCATCTGTCATGGTGCAGACAGACCAGTGACAGGAATAAGAAAAAGGAGGGGCTTCTCCTGAGGTGCGTTGGGAGCGCCTTGGCTGGGCATCCCTCGCAGTGCGTCAGGGGCGTCAACATGCTGGAAATCAAGTGTCTGACTTTTTAGTGACCCAGCGTTTATCTTTGGGTGTCAGGCACAATTTTGACGCCAAAATTGTGTTTGGTGTGTACGCAGGGTTACATTGGCATGGTTGTTGGGCAATATAGCCACCAGAGGGCAGTGCAAAGTTTACAGTTCACTTCCAAGCTCAGTTTCAATAGCACAATGTACATCTCAGAAAGAGACATACGAGGCAATGCAGTTAAAGGTGGCAGTCTGTGCAGCCATTACATACATTAAATCACAGCTTCTTTTTCGTTGTATTTTCCCATGGTTGCACATGAACTAAATTGTACAACACTGACCCAATGATTTCAAGGGAAACTGCTCTGTTTGGCTATACATAAATATCTTATTTCTGTGTGATATAATTGCAGATCATGCATCAACTGGGAATCAAGTCCCAGGCAGAATAGATTATCTCACACAAACAACTTTCAGTTCAGCTCTAGACTGTTCACTTGCCAGTTTTTAACTTACCCCACTTCAGCAAAAGGTTGTTCATCTGTAAACTCAACAATAATCTTTTTTGAGTCATTGCTTTTGTAGGAAACACAACTGGGTTCAGATATGAGTCCTCGGTGAATCCTAACAGAAGATCATAAAACATGTCAATATTTATCTCATCAAATGTCAAAATATTAATGTTCTCCAGAGACATCAGACAAAAGGAAAACAGAATACAGGTATGTCAGATTAAATTACCCACATTAGACATACACAGGACTCAAACCTGCCTTCAACCTCAGACTCAGGTTAAGCTTCAAGTTCAGGCTGAGCTCTGACACTCATGTCATGGACAGTTAAGAGATGATCATCTTACCTCTGATCTTTGCTCTGTTTTTCATGTTCCCCACACTGAGTGGCTTTAGAGAGTGGGATTTCCTCCTCTCTGTCCTCACACTGATCCATGATGCTGAATTCACACCAGCTCACACACTTTCATCTGCAGAGGAAACATGAATCATTCACCTGAGCATCACTTCAAATCCTCCTTTCTGACATCAGCTGCTCTTCCCTGATTAATAAGAGAATCAGCCTGTTTTATTCAAAATAATTTAATCCTTTCATTTAAAAAAAATATTCATTCACTCATTTGTATTAGTGGCCAGAGTAAGATATGTTAAGTGTTTCTTGGTATGTTTATCATCTTATGAGAGGATGACATATGGTAAATGGACTGTACTTATGTAGCGCTTTTCCAGTCATACTAACCACTCAAAGCGCTTTACACTACAGATCACATTCACCCAGTCGCACACACATTCATACCCCGATGGGCACATCGGGAGGCAACTTGGGGTTCAGTGTCTTGCCCAAGGGCACTTCAGCACGTGGTCTGGGGAAGCCTGGAATCGATCCCACAACCCTCTGGTTGAAAGACGACTGCTCTTCCACCTGAGCTACAGCCGCCCGGTAGGTCTTGGTCGATTATAACTACATGGGTGTAATATGTGCTTTGGTTTTTTTAAATTCAACATTTTTTGTTCAGTTTTACAGCAAACACTGATATTTCGTTCATAAACCACAGGGGTTCCTTTAGCCCCTTGTCACTGCATCAATACTGAAACATATATAGGCTGCACCTTCTTCCTTTTGACTTTGTAGACCAAGACCAACCAAAATCCAAATTATCTGGATGTGAGGCCAAAAAGGCTGCTGTGGCTCAGGAGGAGGAGATCAGTCATTCCACATGTCAAAATCAGGTGCTAAACATGTCAAATCAGGGGATAAATACAGTCCATTTACTGTTTATTTTTTTACTATATGTGTATCTCAGGCTCAGATCAGCTCAAAAATGATCTACCTATGTAGTTTACCACTAAAACTGTTCAAGAGGTGTAGTTATGGAAGCATTTCTGCCATTTTCAGAGATAAGGTGATTATTTGCCTGTAAGCAAATATGGATACTTAAATTTCCTAACTTGTTGAGGCCTACATCATCCCACAAGAGAAGCATAGTGGCTACAGTAAAAAGCAAAGTTGCTTATGTATTGGGAACACGTGAAAACAATGCATTCAATCTGTAAAGCAAGATAGGCTACACACTAATAAGGAACAACAAACCACTGGCAAGTGAAATGAGAAGATTATGATCTTGCTACAGTTCAGTGTTCTGCTGGGAAGATGTGCATCCTGCCATATACATGGGTGTCACCTTGACACTTGCCACTATACAACACCGGGCTCTGCAGAAACAGAAAAAAACCCCACAACTAAATGTCTGAAATGTTCACTCCCTAAAACTCTGTGGTAAACATGCAAAATACTCGAAGATCCCACCCCACATCCCGAAAAGATGGAGCCTTTGCCAATAACCTCATTCCAAAACACAGAGGACATCACTGAAGAGATCACCTAGATCAGGCAGGCCGAGGCCCACGCCATGAGGAAACACTAGTGTTAAAAATGTTAAAACAATCAAAACAAATAATCCCCCAAAAAGAAACACAAAAGAGCAACGTGGATAAAAATACACATATAAAGGAAATCATAAAACAATCTGATAAATGATTGAATAAAATCAGATAACATCCATTAAAATAAACTAGAATGAAATAAAACAAATTAAATTAAATTAAATCAATCAGGTTCTCTGGTAGGCTGTTCCACAGACGAGGACTAGAATGGTGGAATGAAACCTCACCATGAATTTTAGTTCTCACTTTGGGAACAGTTAAAAGGCCATTACCAGCAGGCCTCAGGGTCCGCAAGGGCTCATACAGTAATTTAAAAGAATGTCATATAAATAAGAAGGCCCAAGAACATTAATACATTTATAAACTAATAAGAACCTTAAAATCAATCCTGAAATTACTTCCTGTTCTCCAAGTACATTTTGAACCAGTTTAGTACAGAACCAGAGACCCACCCAGTTCTCCAATCATTGGAGTAATATAATGTGGTCAACTGTATTAAATGCAGCACAGAGATCCAGTAAAACCAACACTGACATTTTTCCAGCGTCAGTATTCAGACATACTACTGTACGTCATGAATGATTTTGGTCATACAGTAGCAGTCTCGGTGCTGTGGTGCTGTCTAAATCCTGACTCAAAGTCATCATAGCAAAGAGAAAATGTTCTGGCTTTATGCTCTTTTCAGTGCTGTGATTTCATCAGAAACAACCTGGCTGTTTCTGTAAATGCCACCTCTTTCATGTTGCGGCATGCATTGCTCTTCCCTTCCCCTTTTGTGGTTTTATGTACGTGACTCAGGACAAGCTAGCAGCATGCACACAGTTAATAAAATGTGCAATTACTGTACTGGTTCAACAGCTTTCCTACCACTCTGCCTAAATATAGCGTCCTCAGCAATAGATCAAAAGTGACTTAGCAGAAGGCAAAGACTCCTAGCTCTACTGAAAATAAACATGGCATTGCAGCAGGAAGAGGCAGACGCTGAATGTGACATTCATCACAGCTTTAATAACACACACAGCCATGTAGTTTTGAACCTGTGGCTGGAGGGAGTGAAAACAGGCTGAACAGAGATTATTTAACCAAATGGTCAAAGAGGAGCTTTTGAAACGTGGGAACATGAAAATGAGGAAAATAACATGAATGAAATAAAGTTTTTTTCAAAGTCACATCTTGATTAATTTGCATTTAGATCATGTTTACAGTGCAAGATGTTTTACACTACAGCAAGATGCTAGACCTTTCAGAAGTCTGAGGTCTTTACACCTTTTTAAAAATCTGTTCTTGTTTTTCTGATTAGTATTATTTTTCTAAAATGACTATCACTATGTATTTGTTGTGTCTAAATGTGTTTAAGTGCTAGCTGCTGCTGAATTTCCATTTAGAGGACACAGAAATCTGTTCCAGCAGATCATGAATATCTGCCGAACAGCGACTGTCTGTTTACTTCCACCAACCAGTGTTCTGACATTTCATCCTGCCCATTGAGATGTGCTACCTAAGTCTTCTGCGTATGCGCACAGTATGGAAACGTCATAAGTGTGTGTCTTGAGGACATGCCCCCCCCCCCCCCCCCCCCCCTTTTCTGAACACTTACTAGCTTTCGGAAATCCAAGAGAAAAATCAATTATTGTCTCATTGATGATGTTTATGTTGTCTTCGGTTTATTACACTCAGATAATTGTCTTTTCAAGAGTCAAACATATTTTTGGTCTTACCTAGCTGACAGTTTCGCCTGTCACTCCAGCCTTCTTCAGAGCTGTCAGGACTTCCTGGTGACTATGAAGGCTGGAGTGACAGCCAAAATTGTCAGCTAGGTAACACCAAAAATACGTTTGTTTCTTGAATAGAAAATTATCCGAGTCAGTTACTATCTCACCTCGGGGAACTATTTTATGCTGTTCAAAAGAAGATTAATGATGCACTTTAACTCTCGGCAATCACTATTATACATGAAGAGTAATTAATTCTAAAGAGGATGTCTCAGTCTTTACTGTAGAAAGTGGAGGGACTTTCCACATGGCAGTTTCTACTTTACTTGATAATGTTCACTAACACCTGCAGGCTAAACGCTGTCTGCATTTTCTACACAAACTTTCTTGAGATAAGAAGCAAAATACAACAACCTGCATAGTGATGATTATCTGGACATGAGCATTGGTAAAGCATACTCTGTGCCAAACACTGAATATAAGTTATACTAAAAATCCACAATAACTTAAGCTCCTGTTATGTCTTCATTTCCAAATATTTAGAAGATGTCTGCTGTTCCTGAGCTGAACACAGTTGGAGTGAATGAACCAAACATTAGAAACTACTTACATTACTTTCAGATGGACTTTTACACGTCGAACATCTGCGTCAAACTGGCAGGAAAGAGAAAGTAAACTGTTGAGGTGCTTTTAACTGCACTCTATTTTTAACCATCAGAGGGCAACAAATTACAATAAAGGGGCAAATTCCTGAACAAGAGTGATCCTCAGCCCTGCTGCTCAAGGCCAGCTGTGCTGTGGGTGTTAGATGTTTCCCTGCTGCAACACACCTGATTGAAATTAATGGATCTTTGAAGAGCTCTGCACAAGTCTGTTATTGACCCCATAATTTAAGTCAGCAGGGAAACAGAAAGCTGGTTCTGTGCTGGGGATAACTGGAGCTGCTGGAGCTGATCATTCAAAAAGAATGCTGCACAAGCTGATGAAGATGATGGAGGACTCTTCCCATCCTCTCCACAACACGGTGAAGAATCAACAGAGTGTGTTCTGTGGGAGGCTGCGTCAGGTTCGCTGTAGGACGGAGAGACACAGAAATTCATTCCTGCCAGCAGCCATCACCCTGAAGAACAAGACTGACTAACTTTTTTGTTTATTTAAAAAAAAAAAAAAAAGAGTGAGCTTTTACAATGCTGAATTTCCCTTCTGGGATGAATAAAGTATTTTTCATTCATTTTCATTTTCATTTTTCATTTCATTTCATGTAATTTTCATTTCATTCTAATTGGGGGAGTGTTGCGGGATTTTGCACGGTAGACCCGGATTCGAGTCCCTGACACGACACTCAGGTAAACCACTGTGGACCCCTGAGCAAGGTCCTTAACCCCCACCAACTGCTCCCCGGGCGCTTTAAGTAGCAGCCCACTGCTCTCTGGTACTACTGGACAGAGATTGGTAAAATTCAGAGCCCTAATTTCCCCACGGGGATCAAAACAGTACATCAAAAAGTAAATATATATATATATATATATATATATATATATATATATATATATATATATATATATATATATATATATATATATATATATATATATATATATATATATATATATATATATATATATATATATATATATATATATATATATATATATATATATATATATATATATATATATATATATATATATATATATATATATATATACATATATATATATATATGGCTGCACGGTGGCGTGGTGGTTAGCACCGCAGCCTCACAGTAAGAAGGTCACTGGTTCGATTCCCAGCTGGGGAGGGGGTTCGAACAATTCCAACCGTGGCCTTCCTGTGTGGAGTTTGCATGTTCTCCCCGTGTATGCGTGGGTTCTCTCCGGGTACTCCGGCTTCCTCCCACAGTCCAAAGACATGCATGTTAGGTTAATTGATCACTCTAAATTGCCCCTAGGTATGAATGTGAGTGTGAATGGTTGTCTGTCTCTCTGTGTTGGCCCTGCGACAGACTGGCGACCTGTCCAGGGTGTACCCCGCCTCTCGCCTGTTAATAGCTGGGATAGGCTCCAGCAACCCCCGCAACCCTGAACTGGATAAGCGGTACAGAAAATGATGACTGACTATATATATATATATAAAGCTATGGATCAAAGACATGGCACTTCAAAAATATTTTTATGCAGTTTCTTAACAAAAATACAGGGAATTGAGGAAAGATGAATTGGCTTCAGCCAGGGAGGGTCAAAGCTGGAGGGCCCTGTTCAGGAGACCTGTCCTACACGGTCTCTAACAGGAGTTCTGAAGGGACCCTGCATGTGTCAGAGCAGAGATACTTCATACAAAGGTTATCTGGTCTCTTGAGCAGGGCGTTCACGTCCAAGTTCTTGGCTTATGAAGATCCTCACCAATCCTTCTTGATAGACGACAGTGCCAATAATTATGCAGGTGACTGAATCCTGTTCAGACAGTATTGAACATAATAACCTACAATACAGAGTAGTCAGATAGCCCACCTTGCTTGAGCCTACCTTCAGTCTTGGCTATTTCATCATTAAAGGCAACCACTCCAAGATTCTGTCCTCACCAGCGTGACTCTCCACCACACACAGGCTTCTGCTGTTCTTACAGTTTTTTTCAACTGCTTACACACATTTTCAAAGCTCTATGTCTATTTCTCAAAACTTTACACTCAAATCCAGTTATTGCTCACGCAAAATGAAAAAAGCCCCCTATCAACTTCAAAATGAAACACAGAATTCAAAACATTGCAAACACATCTCAAAAGCAAGCATTTGTCTCATCTCAGAAACACATTTCCCATTTTATGACATACTTGAGTACAACATTTACACACTGTTGCTCTAAATCTAAAGCTCTTTGGTTTTTATTGATTTGCACCATATACATGTATATGACTGCCATATAAGAGCAAAAATAGCATGAAAATAGAAGTCAACACAAGCAATAAGGAAACCAAAAATATTTTATTTTCTGAATAAATCTGTTGCTGCTGTGGATGCAGCATTGTATATGCTGCAATAGAAAAATCAAAGGAAAGTACACACATCACACATGGACTAGGCTAAAGCAAAGCTCTCTCAGCATTGTTGTTATCCATTTATAGGTCTATGTCATTGAATCTCACCTTTGTCAGAATCAGCAGTGTGTTCAGTGGGAGGCTGCGTCAGGTTTGTTTACCGTAAATGTGTCGAGTCAGAAAGAAAACAACTGCAGAGATATCTCTGTCCTGTTTTTTCTGAAGCACAATTTTTGTAACTATTGGCTATTTTTGCAAAACTCTACACACAAATAAGAAAATCTTTCGCCAGATCAGCAAAACATTGTAGTTCTCTTGCAAAAGCTAATAAACCTTGCTTAACTCTTCAAACCTTTGTAAAAATGGTATTTTTGTATCAAACAGTTAACACAAGCCATCATATTACAGTTTTTCTCAATTGCTAAAACACTATTTTTGAAATGTCCCCTCACTTTTTCACAACTTTAAACACTAATCCCATAACTCAAACTACTTTCCCAAAACCTCTTTTTCTTGCTGCAAAAGGAAGTTATTGACTCAAAACAGCATCACCTGGCCTCAGAAAGCGACACTATTGTCAAATCATGCCCCAAGCACAGCAAAATGTAGAACACGACAGAGCAATCAGGAAACATAGGAAAATGTTTTTTTTTTATTTACATCAGGCCAAATGCATCATGTCACAACACAGAGAACTCATAATTTAAAGTACTAGAAAAGCACTCGGAGGGCGCAGACCTCCACCAAGCAGCTCTCGCAATGATAAAGAATCCTTCAAAAGATTCCTGGATCCAGAAGGTGATTTGGATCACCACCAAAATGTAATGGGTTCGTTATTTGGCTGAGGCACATGACTGGTGAAAATTTCAGGTCAATCTGTCCAGAACTTTTTCTGTAAAGATGCTGACATACGGACAGATAAACAAACCAATGCGACCAAAAAATAACCTCCTTGGTGGAGGTAGTACTGTAACATGGTTGATCACAGTTGCACGGATGTCACCTGAAATGAAGGCTTTGTGTCAGACCTGATTTTGCCCCCTTCCACATCTCCATCCTCAACCACCTCTGCAACCACCTCTTATGCGGAATCTCTCCTCTCTGATTTCCTCTATCCAGTGCAAAATCTTGACCTCCCTCGGCTTCCTTAGCTGGTTTATATTGGTTCCTTCATCATCAGCCAAAGGTGAAATCAATTTTGAGTCACTGTGTTTACCTGTAGACACCTGTGTCTTAGTTGTGATCAAAGTGTGCAGCATGTGTTCACCATTTTGCACAGCAAGTGCATCACAATGCAAATATATTTGCAAGCAGTGTCTAGTGATGTGAAATGTGCTTTAGGTTTTGATCACAGGAGGACTGATTTGATACCTTGGTTTAGGATTCTGAAAAATTGGCTTTGAGAATGAGATTTAGTGTTTTAGCAATTGAGAAAAACTGTAATAAGCACACAATGTGCCAACTACACACTGATGATATGAATAAAAAACATCTGGCTTTTGCTTTCTCTGTGTACAAGGTGTCAGTTTGAGGTCATACATTTGTCATAGTTCTGTAAACATACAGGGATCCAAATTTCAAGTATTGGTGTTTATTTACACACATCAAAACAAATACAAGTGGGTTTTTTTCCAAGTCAAAACACAAAATCACTGAGAAAAAAAAAATCAGTCGACATTGTGTCGTCTCTCTGGGTCCAGCCACAAGACTTCATCCACATCACATGCAATGTCCTCTTGTCCAAGGCACCGTGGAAAATATCTCCTGGAATGCCGTATCCAGGCCTGACATGATGTCTGGTCAATATGCCCACATGCCTCCTCCATTGTCTGTAAAAGGGCTGTGCGTAATTCTCACTCTTCTTGCTCCCTCCATTGTACTCCACACAGACAGCTAACCTGTGGCTTATTTATAGTGCTTAGGCTGATTGCAAAGTGAACTAGTTATCTAAAACAGTTTTCACATGTGACAGTGTCCCAGACAGTTGGCAAAATAGTGTAAATGATAGCCATGTGTGTATAGTTTTGCTAGGGGTGTGTTTTAATCATTTGGAAATTGAGTGTAAAGCAGTGAGTTGTGTTTACAGTTCCTCAAAAAGAGCGCTGTGCAGTGGATTTTACCTACAGATTTGCAAAGTGTGTGTTACAAAATTGCAAACTGAGTGTAAAGCAGTGTTTGAGCTTTTAGTTTTGCAAACTCAGTGAGTGATTTTGCTATAAGTATTAATAGTTTTATAAATTTTGCTATAAAAATCATAGTTAGGGTTTAAACATTCAGAAAAAAACTGTAACTCCACCACCGACACTTCTTTCTTTCTTTCTTTCTTTCTTTCTTTCTTTCTTTCTTTCTTTCTTTCTTTCTTTCTTTCTTTCTTTCTTTCTTTCTCTCTCTCTTTCTTTCTTTCTTTCTTTCCACAAGTCTTTTCCGACATTGTAAATAATCTGTTCTTTATTTCATTTTTGCGTGATAAATGATAATTGAATAAATGGAAATGAACTACAAAAAGACCTGATGGAGGGAAATAATTATCTCCAGCTTTGCAAACCTCCCTTAATTACTCTAAAGACCTTATTACTCTAATCAGTCACAGATCACAGTGTTGCAGTTTGTTTGTAGTCCAAGAAAAAATGGAAGAATTCACTCATTCGTTAAATTAAAGCTAAAACTGTTTATAGGTTCATGACTGTTTTCTAAATGGGAGACAAACACTACAGTTTCATCATCAGTTCTGATTTCTCTAATCTGACTTTTAGACTTTTCACTCATACTCATTGACTAAAACAGCATCTGAGCTGAATGTGATCAACATCATCTTAACTTGAGTTTGCAAGTGGAAGGATTAAAACTAATTGTTTTTGAAAGAATCATATTTTGAGCTGGTGTTAAATGAGACTAATTAATCTCCAAGCTCAGTGAATTTCATCACCTGATCCAGGAGTTATGTCTGGATGAGGATGACTGCAGTTTCTCGGAGTATCTCAAATTCCCTCGTTGGTTCCCAGTTTGATGGTCTGCTGGTGAGGAAAGGTGCCTGCATATCCCTCATATCCCTAGTTACAATTGTTTGTAGTTCTTTTATTTAGTGTCATCCAGACAAGGATGCCCACACACTGCCACTATCATTTTTTCCCATTTTTAATGATGGGGATTGTATCTCTATTTATTTATTTATTTATCTTTTAATCTTGAGTGAGAGAGTGGAATAAGCTCCATCTCACAAACTAAAGGCTCAATTCGTCAAGCAACATGCTGGGTTGGGGCTTTCTGCAAGTAAACTGGCATCTACACATGTCTGCACATTGACTTAACCTATCATTTCAATCAACAAATAATTCTACTCGCTGCTGGTGGGAACACAAGGTACCTGTAGTCAACACGGACTGATTGCTCTTTGCTGACACAACATACCAATATTCAATATGAATTTTAAGTGGAAACATCTTGATCCTGGATCCTGAGTCTTCTTAAAGAGTTTCAAACAGAAACTGGCTGAATTTATATCTGGAAAGGTGTTTGGAGACTTCTAAAGTCAACAGTCTTCTCTGGCAGAATCAAAGTCTCTATACTCCACACAGACATACTGAGGATCCGGGTAACAAGAAACCAAACCCAGCATGCAGAGGTTCGGTGAATGTGGTGTTGAAGGTGTGGAGGTGGATCAGTGAGTCAGAGGAGACTCTGTAGAAGGACAGAGTTCCAGCAGGACAGTCCACATACACTGCTACTCTGTTGGAGACGGAGGACGAGGAGATGGAGGAGATGGAGATTTCTCTCTTATTGTGACAGACAGAGTAACCTCCATCATCAGAGCAGAACAGACTCCAGGACTGATCGTTCCTTCCAAACTCACAGTCAGCGCTGTTTCCTCTCCTCCCGATTCCTCTGTAACTCACTGATACATCAACGTACCCTCTCCACTCCACCTCCCAGTAAAAACGACCAGTCAGACCCTCATTACAGAGCACCTGGGGGTAGACAAATCTGTCTGAATGATCTGGATACGACTGGAGCTCCTCCATAAGGGTCATTTCCTTCTTGTTGTCAGACAGTTGGACTTTTCTGCTCACTGTGTTTGTGTTGATGGTGAGAAGGCAGGAATCTGATGGAGAGAAGAAACACGATCCAGCTGCAGTTTCTGATCCACTGACACTTTACTGACTGATAAATGAGTCATGTGACAGTTTAAAGATGGATGAAGGTGATGAAGCCAAGAAAAACTTACACTTCCTCAGACCTGGTCTCAACCATCTAACCCCAGCAAAGTTCTCACTGAAAGAAGAGGAAGGTGGACAGATATGTGTGGTTATATGTATGTGATGAATAGAATAGAATAGAATAGAATAGAATAGAATAGAATAGAATAGAATAGAATAGAATAGAATAGAAAAAAAAAACTGATGTTTCCTCGTCAAAAATGT
This sequence comes from Atherinomorus stipes, assembly GCA_023101725.1. Taxonomy (NCBI): domain Eukaryota; kingdom Metazoa; phylum Chordata; class Actinopteri; order Atheriniformes; family Atherinidae; genus Atherinomorus; species Atherinomorus stipes. The sequence continues at coordinate 57,164 of JALJCO010002662.1, forward strand.
CTATCATAAATCTTGTGGTTTGGGAAACCCAATAAAATGGGTCAGGTTTTGCCTGTTGCCTATGCGTAAAAATCACATTTTCAGTACTTTGTAGATCTTGACCTGAATATTCAGGTCAGGATCTATCAGTTTGCAGTATCCAGTCCTGCTAACAGCTGCTTCGCTCCTGAATCCTGCAGGTCATTGTTTCGCAGATCCACCTCTTTCAACCTGGAAGAATTGAGGCTGAGAACAGAGGACAGAGCTTCACAGCCTCTCTCTGAGATTTTACAGGATCTGAGTCTGTAAAAAGAGAAATGAAAAAAGTCAAGAAAGATGAAACTGTAGTCGCACAGAACATTCAGTCTCAAGCCATGGATAATTCTTAAAAAGCCTGAATCAGTCTAAAATATTTCCTCCTTTGGAGGTTTATAAATTCCTTATTTTGATAGTTTAACTAAAACAGTCTAAAATC